>JAJOZX010001378.1:355000-400000 GCA_023014485.1 Bathynomus jamesi | reverse complement strand
AAAAATCGTGTTGTGGAACTTTGTTTCTCGGCGATATTTATTCGAAAGTATAATGGAGCTTCACTAGAGGACTTTTTTAACTCACTGTACGTAGTATTTAAGTTAATCAATCAATCAATCAATCTATATATATATATATATATCGATCAGAGGCCAAAAACTATAGGCCAGTATCGCTTACATCCCATCTCACTAAAATATTTGAAATAATAGTTAGAAAAATTCTGACTTTTTGGAAACTCAAAAAAAATTCAATGATAACCAACACGGGTTTCGGTCAGGCAGATCATGCCTATCACAACTAATGGAACACTACAACAACATTATGGATTCACTTGAAAGTAATGAAAACTAGGATGTACTATCCACAGACTTTGCTAAAGCGTTCGACAAGTGTGACCATGGAATCATAATACATAAACTGAAATATATGGGAATAACAGGAAAAGTAGCGAAATGGATATATAATTTCCTTAGTGAGCGGCGGCAAGTCGTTACAGTACAAGGAGTATCTTCATCGAATCAGAGGTTCTCAGCTCAGTACCACAAGGAACAGTATTAGCTCCACTACTCTTCATAATCACAGCAGAGTAGCATCCTTTGCGGATGACACAAAGATCAGTAGAAAATTAAGAAACCCACAAGACATAGGATCTCTACAAACCGACATAACCAGAATCTACAAGTGGACGGAAGACAACAATATGAAGTTTAACACCGAGAAATTTCAGCTATTACGGTATGGAAAAAGAGAAGACCTAAAATCCATGGAATATTATCAGAGCTGGGCAGTAACGCGTTACAAGTAACGGCCGTTACGTAACGCGGTACTTTTTTAGTAACGGTAGTGGTAACGGCATTACATTTCAAATCAAGTAATTCTTTCAGTAACGACGTTACTTTTTTAGGGAAATACATTCGTTAGTCGTTACTCGTTACTTTTTTATCGTAGTTCGCAATTAGTTTCTTTCGATCCTCACTCATTATTCATTAACCGAAAAAATTTGTCCCTTCACTATGAGTGAGGTATGCATGTTGGCCGTTGGCATGCTGGCAGCCTACCCCCATCCACCCTCTCCCCCTACACTGACAGCACTGTCAAAGTAAAAAGGCGAAGAACCCTGGAGCAGGGAGGGACCTAAGTTCAACAGAGGTTTCGTCATTCCTCTCATCTGGGCCTTCACGGCATGTTAGCTCTGCATCCTTCCCATCCACTAACTTTAAAAATATGTTTATTAAACTTAACACTTCTATACCTTCTAGGGCCGCTGTGGAGTGGGGTTTTTCCAGGGCTGTGGAGTCGGCACATAAAAAACCGACTCCGACTCCTCAATTTTTTGTCTATCCGACTCCGACTCCGACTCCGAAGGTATATTAATTCTAAATCTGCTATGATGATAATTACACAAGAGGCATTTCATCACCACCACGTGAAGCATCATCATCTGTGGTCATTGTTACGGTAACTTTGTCTGTAGTAAAGAATCTTGTAAGTGGTGCTTGTCGTTCAGTAGATTTCTGATCTTTTGTTAACTTTGAAGTAGTTGGAAGGTTTTTATTACTATCTTTCTCAATGACAACTTCTAAAATTTTGGGATGGAAACACTGCAAATGTCTTTTCAAATTTGATGCTCTGGTTGGTGCATTTTTATCAGAGCCAGTAAAACCACTGATTTTTGCTTCACATAATTTTTCATCATCATCATCATCTTCTATCATACACTGACACACGAAATGTTTCCCATCTGTGGTTATTGTAAAATATTCAAAAACTGCAGACTTTGTTGGAAGTGTCTTTGCCATTGTGAAAGGGGTTTTAGACTTGAAAGTTAAAAACTTATGAAATTTAGAAAACTCGAAATTAAATAAGCATTAAAAATAAAAAATATTATCTGAAAAGAAAAAATGAATTAATGGCATTAGTGTCTGAAATGGAAAACATTGTGTTTATTATTTAAGTGGTTTAACCACCATAGCTGCCAGTGATATCACACACAAAAACATATTTTATTAAAATTTATATTGAGGTCGGAGTCGGAGTCGGAGTCGGTACATTTTTACCGACTCCGATTCCAGCACCACCAAAATTGCTTCCGACTCCGACTCCACGACTCCGACTCCACAGCCCTGGTTTTTTCAGTAGGGAAGGATATACTGCGTCCGAAACGAGGCTCGCTCTTAGATGCAACTTTTGAGAAGCTTGTTTTCTTAAAGGCCAATAAAGATCTTTTGAATAATTTAGTTCCTAGGTTTGTATATTTAGCTAATAAATGTCAATTATCATTGCCATGCACAATAACTCATTTGATTAATTTCTTTAGTATTTCGTATCAGTGTTTTGCAAAACTAAACTTTCCTGGTATACTCTTGCATTAGTAAATTAGTACCAATAGTATGCTACATCCTCTGTTATGTTGCAATTCCTAGTAATAAATCTTGCAGTAATTTTGTTTCACTTTTTTTGAAAATATTATGCCTTATAAGTCATAACAACGCAATGAAAGCATGCACAGACTTCATAGCTTATGCATTAACCAGTGGATACAAACCAACACATACTCGCACAAGCGAATGTTTATTTAATATAATATTTTATGTATATATAAATTATAATATACCTATGCATATATATATATATACATTCAACTGCAAAGAACACGCAGTATAAATAACGTAAAGAACGACGCTTGTATAGGAGATATTCCGCGCAAGACGAGAGAGAGAAAACGGAACAAATGAAAAAATGAAGTAACCACCTGGGAATCGAACCCGGGATCTTCCGATTGCCGGTCAGACGCGATACCATTACACCATGGACTTCACTCTTCCAAATGCCGTAATTCTTCTACATACTCGCAGAAACCAATGCCCCAAGGGGCACCTCCCGCATGCCGTAACATTATATACATTCAACTGCAAAGAACACGCAGTATAAATAACGTAAAGAACGACGCTTGTATAGGAGATATTCGGCGCAAGACGAGAGAGAGAAAACGGAACAAATGAAAAAATGAAGTAACCACCTGGGAATCGAACCCGGGATCTTCCGATTGCCGGTCAGACGCGATACCATTACACCATGGACTTCACTCTTCCAAATGCCGTAATTCTTCTACATACTCGCAGAAACCAATGCCCCAAGGGGGCACCTCCCGCATGCCGTAACATTATATACATTCAACTGCAAAGAACACGCAGTATAAATAACGTAAAGAACGACGCTTGTATAGGAGATATTCCGCGCAAGACGAGAGAGAGAAAACGGAACAAATGAAAAAATGAAGTAACCACCTGGGAATCGAACCCGGGATCTTCCGATTGCCGGTCAGACGCGATACCATTACACCATGGACTTCACTCTTCCAAATGCCGTAATTCTTCTACATACTCGCAGAAACCAATGCCCCAAGGGGGCACCTCCCGCATGCCGTAACATTATATACATTCAACTGCAAAGAACACGCAGTATAAATAACGTCTGACCGGCAATCGGAAGATCCCGGGTTCGATTCCCAGGTGGTTACTTCATTTTTTCATTTGTTCCGTTTTTCTCTCTCGTCTTGCGCGGAATATCTCCTATACAAGCGTCGTTCTTTACGATATATATATATATATATATATATTTAAATTTCATTAAAAGTAACGGTAACGAGTAACGGTGCCGTTACTCGTTACTTTTAAAAAATGGTAACTAACGATAACGGCGTTACATTTAGACTGTAGTAACGGTAACGGCATTACATTTATAAAGTAACGAGCACAGCACTGAATATTATACCCCAAATGGAGAGGAAATTCAGAGAAATTCCAGAGCAAAAGATTTAGGGGTTGTAATGACAGATGATGCGAAATTTGAAACACAAAATAAGTAGCAGTAAACAGAGCAAAGAGATTAACGGGACAGATATTGAGAACCTTTAAACGAAGGGATAGGAATGTAATGATTCCTCTACTGAAAACCCTGATCATACCCAAATTGGAATACTGCTCGGTCCTAACATCTCCATATAAAAAAGAAGACATTAGACAGCTGGAAGGGATCCAGAGAAGCTTCACAGCCAAGATCAATGGGTGCAAAGAACTAAATTACTGGGAAAGGTTACGCGAACTAGACCTATATTCACTGGAAAGGAGAAGAGAGAGATACACCATTATTTACACTTGGAAAATAATGGAGAAACTAGTCCCTAATCTTACTCTGAACCCTATAACTCCCCAAACAACGGTGGAAAGTAGAAACGGTAGACTCTGTCGTATTCCCAAATTGAAGGCAAGACAGGGAACATCCTTAACCCTGAAAGAAAATAGTTTTGTAGTGAGAGGACCAAAACTGTTTAATCAGTTGCCCAAAGACCTAAGAAACACGAAGGGAGTTGCAGTGGACATCTTCAAAAGAAGACTAGACGCTTGGCTCAGAACAATCCCCGATGAGCCGGACGTACCTGGCTATGTGAGGTGGAGAGTGCAAGAATCCAACTCACTACTTCACCAGGCCAACTCGAGAGGAGGGGCGACAAGCTTGACCTTCGCGAAATGAGAAATCATCGCGCGAAACATTTGTAAAGTAAGGTAAGGTGTATATATATATATATATGGGATGAATTTCACAATTAAACACGTGAAATGAATGAATGCTGCAAACCCACAAGGAAAAAGAAAAACGATTCCAAGGCCTTTCGTGTACTCAGAGCTACACCTCGTCAGGGAATGAAGAGAGAAGGCAAGATGCCCATAAATATATACAACGTAGCGGAAACCAAAGCAATTAGCACATACTTAACAAGAGTTAATGAGAGGCAAAAGGAATTTTAACAAGATATTGTCAATTTTATACATTCCCGCACTGTTATTGAAATTGTTTTTAAAATGAATAAATGCACATTCTAGAATATTTCTTTCTATTATATCTCTGTTTTCAACAAGCGCTTTAGAACTATCCCACTTGATGCTATGATTACATCTATACATATGGTTAAACAAAGCATTGGAATTATTAGCTGTTCTACAAGCATATTTTTGCTGTTTTACCCTAATATTTAACGTTTTACCCGTTTGGCCTATATAATATATATACTGAGTTACATTGTATACATCCAATCGAATACACACAACCAACAACATTTTCCGGGCTATTCTTTATTAGGTGTGATTTAATGGTATTATTATACTTAAAGACTACATTGATGCCAATTGCTTTAAGTGAAGTCGGAAGATATTGAAAATTAACATGGTAAGGTAGGCTAAGGATATTTTTACGCTCAAATTCCTTTACAGTTACATTATTATAATACCTATTCTTGGCCTTCCTAAGACAGTTATCTAAAAATGAAATAGGATAACATAATTTAGTACCAATATTCATGATATTGCATAACTCGGAATCTAAAAATTCAGGACTGACAACTCTCAATGTTCTAAGAAACAGAGCAGAGAAAATAAAGGATTTAATCGAGGGATGATGGTCAGAATAAAAATGCACATAAGAGTTATTATTAGTAGGCTTGCGATAGACTTCAAATTTGAACTGATTAGAGCATCTCCAAATTTTTAGATCCAGAAAAGATAGGCTTCCATCATTTTCTTTTTCAACTGTGAACTTAATAGATGGGACTAAATTGTCGAGCCTACCAAGAAATAAGTCAACATCCAAATTATTAGGCCAAAGACATAAAATATCATGTATATACCTGTACCAAACCAGGTTAAAATTAACAATCGAAGGCAAAATTCTACTTTCAAAAAATTCCATATATAAATTAGTTAGTACAGGTGAAAGGGGATTTCCCATTGCCAATCCAAACGACATAGCATAAAACTTATTTTCAAACTGAAATTTACAATCTTTGACACAAAGCTTAATTAATTAATTTGTGTCAAAGATTGTAAATTTCAGTTTGAAAATAAGTTTTATGCTATGTCGTTTGGATTGGCAATGGAAATCCCCTTTCACCTGTACTAGCTAATTTATATATGGAATTTTTTGAAAGTAGAATTTTGCCTTCGATTGTTAATTTTAACCTGGTTTGGTACAGGTATATAGATTATATTTTATGCCTTTGGCCTAATAATTTGGATGTTGACTTATTTCTTGGTAGGCTCAACAATTTAGTCCCATCTATTAAGTTCACAGTTGAAAAAGAAAATGATGGAAGCCTATCTTTTCTGGATCTAAAAATTTGGAGATGCTCTAATCCAGTGGTTCCCAACCTTTTCACCACAAAGGACCCCTTTTATTTTTATTTTTTTCCACGGACCCCATGTTTTTGAAAGATTCCGTCTACCAAACAAACTGTTTTTATTAACTAATAATTAACTCGTTTTCTCATTTTTCACTATCAAATAAAGGACATATAAGAGAGTATGCAATTAAAATACAGCGTATTAAAAAAGTATTAATAATTACAGCCAAGAGCAAGGAAACTTGAAATTTTAGCCTAAGCGCCCTTATTGTGGGTAAATGTACGATTTCTATTGGAACCTCTCGAAATATTGAAAGCTCACGGACCCCCAGTACTACCTTCGCGGACCCCCAGGGGTCCGGGGACCCCAGGTTGGGAACCACTGCTCTAATCAGTTCAAATTTGAAGTCTATCGCAAGCCTACTAATAATAACTCATGTGCATTTTTATTCTGACCATCATCCCTCGATTAAATCCTCTATTTTCTCTGCTATGTTTCTTAGAGCATTGAGAGTTGTCAGTCCTGAATTTTTAGATTCCGAGTTATGCAATATCATGAATATTGGTACTAAATTATGTTATCCTATTTCATTTTTAGATAACTGTCTTAGGAAAGCCAAGAATAGGTATTATAATAATGTAACTGTAAAGGAATTTGAGCGTAAAAATATCCTTAGCCTACCTTACCATGTTAATTTTCAATATCTTCCAACTTCACTTAAAGCAATTGGCATCAATGTAGTCTTTAAGTACAACAATACTGTTAAATCACACCTAATAAAGACTAGCCCGGAAAATGTTGTTGGTTGTGTGCAGTGGTGTAGTGCTAAATAAAGAAGTGAGGGAACGCATTTTGAAAGTGTTACTCAGATGCGGGGGGGACAATGGCAGCGCGGCGAGCCCATACAGCTGGGGGTCCGGGGCACTGTAAGCCCCCGGGAAAATCTTTTGAAATCTGACCAATTTCAGGGATATTTTGAGGTCATATGCACTGGATATTAGGATATATTCCAAGGTTGAAGATGCAGTATTTCCAGTGTCATTAGATATACGACATCCAGTACGATCAATAAAAATAGCTAACAACTGGAATGATTAACTAAAAAAAAGTTAACAACTGGTACGCCGTGGTGACTGTTTCACCAGATCTTTATAGGCTAGCATTGCCTCAGTCGAAGCTAAAAGAAATGAAACAGTTAATGATTCTTTCTCATATTTCTTCTAGGGGTGGGAATTAAAATTTCATGACGTTAGAGATTTGTAAGTTCGGATTTATTTGAAATAGTGAGGGAACGCCGTTCCGTCTACCAAAAAAAGTAAGGGAACGCCGTTCCCACGCGTTCCCACAGCACTACACCACTGGTTGTGTGTATTCGATTGGATGTACACAATGTAACTCAGTATATATAGGCCAAACGGGTAAAACGTTAGATATTAGGGTAAAACAGCATAAATATGCGTGTAGAACAGCTAATAATTCCAATGCTTTGTTTAACCATATGTATAGATGTAATCATAGCATTAAGTGGGCAGTGATGGGCACCGTTACATTAAATTGGGCGGCGTTACCGTTACAAGTCGAAAATGTACTCGGCGTTACCGTTACTGAGTTACTTTTGAAAATCCTTAAAGCGTTACCGTTACTCGATACATGTAACGACGTTACAAGTAACTATTTACATTTTATATTTATGTGCTTTCACACGTATTTTGAAACTACAAATAAACTTACAAATGGCAGCCATACCACATAAACTCTAATAGCTACTATTATTGACTATAAATGTTGTTCTCTTAAGAGCGATATATTGCACAATAATAATTTGCACCCCAATGATTTTTGGGAAAGATGAAGAGACAGAAAATATAAATTTAGTTGTTGCCACTAACACGGAATAGTGAATTGCATTGAATAGTCCTCATGAATGGAATAGTAATGTTATCAAATTCAAATTCAAGTATCGAGTAACGAGTCACGAAAAAATCCGTTACATTGATAAAAAATTTGCAAAGCGTTACTGTTACATTGATACATTTGAAAATCTTTCAGGCGTTACGTTACTCGTTACTTTTGTAACGTTCGTTACGTAACGTCGTTACATGTAACGCGTTACTGTCCATCTCTGCAAGTGGGATAGTTCTAAAGCGCTTATTGAAAACAGAGATATAATTTAATAGAAAGAAATATTCCAGAACGTGCATTTATTCATTTTAAAAACAATTTCAATAACAGTGCGGGAATGTATAAAATTGACAATATCTTGTTAAAATTCCTTTTGCCTCTCATTAACTCTTGTTAAGTATGTGCTAATTGCTTTGGTTTCCGCTACGTTGTATATATTTATGGGCATCTTGCTTTCTCTCTTCATTCCCTGACGAGGTGTAGCTCTGAATACACGAAAGGCCTTGGAATCGTTTTTCTTTTTCCTTGTGGGATGGCTTTGGAGCATATATATTATATATATATATATATTATATATATATATATATATATATATAAGGTGGCGCAAAAGTCAGGAATCATAGGCACAATTTAATAATTTGTGTTTTAATATGTGTTTTGTTCTTTTCAGATTGTTTCAGATGCATTAAGGAATGTTCAAACATGCATTCAACGCGTCAGAAAGTGTCTCCAAGTGGAAGGCCACCAATTCGAAAATTTATTATAATTTAATAAAATGTGCCTATGGTTCCTGACTTTTGCGCCACCCTGTATATAAACTTTGGTTAGCTTCCGCCCGAATTGTTCATTCTGACGAAGGTCAAGCTTTTCACTCCACCTTAGACCTACAGTTTAACGTGGAATCCGAACCACGCCCCACCAGCAGCACAGCGTCTTAACCACTAGGCCACCCAGAGTACCCATTTGTTTACCAACCACTTTCTTTATTGTGTGGAAGGATGAACAGCTGGGTTTTGCTGCGCTCCGGCTGCCGTCACCGGGTCTCGATCCCGGAGCCGATGGATTCGTAGTCATCGACGCTAACCACTACACCACCGAGGTGTGTATATATATATATATATATTAGTGAGAAATTTCAGCTGTTACAGTACGGAAAAAGAGAAGACCTTATAAAATCCATGGAATATTATACCTCAAATGGACAAGAAATTCAGAGAAATTCTAAAGCAAAAAATTTAAGGGTTGTAATGACTGTTGATGCGAAATTTGAAATACAAAATAAGATAGCAGTAAACGGAGCAAAAACAATAACTGGGCAGATACTGAGAACCTTTAAACGAAGGGATAGGAATATAATGATTCCTCTACTGAAAACAGGTATCCGTAGTACTGCTCGGTCCTAACATCCTCATATAAAAAAGAAGACATTAGACAGCTTGATGGGATTCAGAGAAGCTTCACAGCCAAGATCAAGGGGTGCAAAGAACTAAATTACTGGGTAAGGTTACGCGAATTAAACCTATATTCAATGGAAATGATAAGAGAGAGATACACCATTATTTACACTTGGAAAATAATGGAGAAACTAGTCCCTAATCCTACTCTGAACCCTATAACTCCCCAAACAACGGTGGAAAGTAGAAAGGAAGACTGTGTCGTGTTCCCAAATTAAGGGCTAGACAGGAACCATCCTTAACCCTGAAAGAAAATAGTTTTGCTGTGAGAGGACCAAAACTGTTTAATCAGCTGCCCAAAGACCCAAGGAACACGAGTGGTGTTGCGGTGGACATCGTCAAAAGAAGATTAGACGCCTGGCTCAGAACAATCCCCGATGAGCCGGGCGTACCTGGCTATGTGAGGTGGAGAGTACAAGAAACCAACTCTCTACTTCACCAGGCAAACTCGAGAGGAGGGGCGACAAGCTTGACCTTCGTGAAATGAGGAATCATCGCGCGGAACATTTGAAAGGTTGAAAAGTATATATTAGTTGGAACGTGCAGATATAGTCGGATAGTTTTGTGGGAAGCTCTATTGCCAGTTTAAACGAATTTTTTGTTTCTAAAAATTTTTAATTTTTCATAATTAATTTGAACTTTATCTAACGTACAGATATTTATCTAAGTAGACCCCATATCTAAATATAATTCAAGGTAAATTGTTTCGTATATTATTATATATATATATTATATATATATATATATATATATATATATATATATAATAGGAGTTTTCAGTGTTGATTATAATATATTATTTTTTTCTTTTAGGTAGGGGATGGCTGCGAAATTAACAATAGACGAGAAGGTGAGCTTGGTCTTAATCAGAGCTGGGCACCGCAAACTCAAAATCACTTCCGCAATCGCAAATCCGCAAACTCAAACCTTACCTTCCGCAACCGCAAATCCGCAAACTGCTTGTCATTTTTGGTGCCGCAAACGCAAATCCGCAAACGCAAACCATATTTCCAATTTTTACAGTGCTGGGCACTTCCGCAAACACTTCCGCAAACCGCAAATTCCGCAATCGCAATTTTAACTATAAAAAGTATCCAAAACATTAAAGAGGTATAAAAAGTTTTTATATCTTTTTAATGTTTAATGTTTTAGCCTTGTTTTTATTAAAAACAAGGTTAAATAATTTATTACAATAAATCACTATTGTAGAAGAAATAAAAATACTACATATATTGATATATTATATTGAACAAAAACACCTCCTGCAAGTAAATAGTAAATAAATTAAATAATAAATTTAATCATTTGAATTTCATAAATTTTGAGACTTAGACACGTTAGAGAAGACTGTACTGTAACTGTAGTAACTGTACACACATTACATTACACAAGTTAAATTAAGTTAACACTGTGACTGTACACAACTTGAACTCACTGTACAACTCAACCCCTCTAGCCTCTACAAGTGTACGCCTCTGGCTTTGTCAACAAGTTCAGTCGTCCTCCTCCAGTAACTGAGCCAAATCCAGTTTTAATAAGTCCATGTTCCCTTCATGAACACGAGACGTTGGAAGTTGTCAGAGGTCAGGCTGGCCCTTTTGGGCTTCATTATATCTGACCCATGGGAGAATTTGCGGAAAGATTTGCGTTTGCGGTCTTAGTTCCGCGACGCAAATTCACTAATTTGCGATGACTTTGCCGCAAACGCAAATCCGCAAACGAAAAACATACTTCCGCAATTGCGGAATTTGCGGTTTGCGGAAGTGTTTGCGGAAGTGCCCAGCTCTGGTTTTAATGCATGGAATACCAGATACTACAAATCGACGAATCGGTACAGATTTTAAATTCTGTACCGATTCATCGATTTGTAGTACCTGCTATTCCATGCATTAAAACCAAGCTCACCTTCTCGTCTATTGTTAATTTCGTAGCCATCCCCTACCTAAAAGAAAAAAAATAATATATTATAGTCAACACTGAAAATTCCTATGATGCACGACTTTTGCACCACCCTGTATATTATGAGGCTTTATAAGTCAGAGTTGGGAAAAATAAAGATTATTTAGAGAATTTTTGTAACTACTTTTTTTTTTATTTTGTAAACATTATTACGGCATAAACGATATCCAATATCAATAACAATAATATAAGTATTGTGTAAATTAGCTCTATTATATATTTCTCAAACTTTTTATTACAAAGTGATGTGTAATTTGATTTATTTTTGTTTTTAACACACTAACTCTTCATACTTACAAAAAGATATTTAATTTTTTTTGTACCCTGGGTAGCCTTATGGTTCAGACGATGGGTTGTTGCTGATGGGGCGTGGTTCGGACTCCACGTTACGCTGTAGGTCTAAGATGGAGTGACAAACTTAACCTTCGTCAGAATGAACAATTCAGGCGGAAGCTAAACCAAGGTTAACCAAGGTTAGTGAATAGTTCAAAATATTAATAACTATTTACTCTTTCTATTTTTTATTATTATTATTATTATATATATATATACATTTAAACTGCAAACACGCAGTATAATTAACGTAAAGAACGACGCTTGTATAGGAGAATATTCAGCGCAAGATGAGAGCGAGAGAACGAAACAAATGAAAAAATGAGGTCACCACCCGGGAATCGAACCCGGGATCTTCCGATTGCCGGTCAGATATGATAAGTTCTAGGGCGGTCAAAAGTCAATAAAGTCAAATTGTTTCCTATGGGGCACTTTTCGCTGAAACGACTGAAAATGCAATAAAAACACCTGTAGGGGGTATATTACCAAAGTTAATAGGTCAACCAAAAGTCAACTTTTACCTGTTAGGTCAAAAAATAGCAATGAGGTAAATAAAGTCAATTTTTTGGAATAAATAATTAAAATAACTAAAAATTGGCATCTTTTTGGTTAACTGGCAACTTCGCTGCTCGTATTTGTCTTATTCAGTTATGTCCGTTCTGGTTTTGGATGTGGTTTGTGTTGTATGTATTGTATGACTAGGATGGAAGCATCTGATTGCACCATTAGAGAGGCATATGAAACCATTTCTTCTATCAACCTTGGCGAAGATATGTGTTCAGTCAAACAATACATTGAAACAAGACTCAAGACAAATGGTATTTGTGAAATAATTAACCTCAGTAGACCTGAAATCTCACCAACAGTTTATGGTCAGCTTTTGCAATGTCAACCAACAACTGCCGCTGTAGAGAGATCTTTCTCCATGCTTAATAAATTGTTAAGTAAGGATCGCAATTTTTTGCCAGAAAATGTCGGCAAATACCTCATAATTTACCACAATCGGTCAACTGATGTAGAAGAGCAAGAATAAGTAATTAAAGTATCGTTTTTATTATTGAAAGTAAAGGCAACTTTATAAGTCAATTTTTTCAATTCGTAAGGTCAACTTTCTTAATTTTTTCGGTCAACTTTTGACTGCCCTATGATAACCATTACACCACGAGCCTCACTCAATCAAATGCCGTAATTCCGCTACATACGCGCAGAAACCAATGCCCCAAGGGGGCACCCCTTGCATGCCGTACATTATATACATTTAAACTGCAAACACGCAGTATAATTAACGTAAAGAACGACGCTTGTATAGGAGAATATACCGCGCAAGATGAGAGCGAGAGAACGAAACAAATGAAAAAATGAGGTAACCACCCGGTAATCGAACCCGGGATCTTCCGATTGCCGGTCAGATATGATAACCATTACACCACGGGCCTCACTCAATCAAATGCCGTAATTCCTCTACATACGCGCAGAAACCAATGCCCCAAGGGGGCCCACTGATACCAAGCTGTTTCCTTCAGTATTGAGGAGGTCCCTTGTCGCGCCTTTAATTTGGAACACTACACATTGTACCTTTCTATTTTCGAGTGTCATCTCTTCTTCTTTCCAGGGAGTACAGATGTTTATGTAGATTTCCCAGTAGTTGAGTTCTATGCAGCCATCGATCTTGGCTGTGAAATGTCTCTGAATATTCTAGTTTATTGATCTCTCCTTCTTGTAAGGGGACGTCAAGACTGAGCAGTATTTAAGTTTTGGTGTGATCAGTGTTTTCAACAGGGAAATCATTACTGTCTTGTCCCTCTTTTAAAGGTTCTTAGTACCCCCGCGACTCCTTTTGCTTTGTTATCTGATTTTGTGTCCCAAATTTTGCATCATCGGTCATTATATCCCCCCAAATCTATCGTTTTCGTGTTTATCTAATTTCTTCTCTGCCGGTTATAATATGCTGTCTGTTTAAGTTCCTCACTTCATATATATATAATATTGTCCTTAGATAATCTAGTTTTGGTTAGGTCAGGCAGCTGTTCTGGAGTAATATTAACACTAAATACTGGTAAAAGTTGTGTTTGTGTTTTTTTCTGTTTAAGTAGTTAAATATCAAGCTACAAATTAAATAATAATAATAATAATAATAATAATAATCCATGTGATATACAAAATGCCATTTCGACGGATCTATTCAACTCTACAAGAAAACGGAAAAAGACTACGTAATACTGTACTCCTAAAATAAAAAAAAATGTATTATGGGTAACTTAACTAAATTAGCATTAAAAATCGTAATTGGTAATATTCCGTTTTCTTTTGGATATTATATTATTTTGGTGATAAATAAAATTAAAAAACAAACCCATTCATTACTGTTTAGTAATTTTTTTATGGTTTTCAGAAAAGACTTTTTAAAGGAATTGTACAGGAATATAATGGCATAATGTAAGAAAGTAATTTTAAAAATTCATTTTGTTTTAAATTATAATCAAAAATTTTAATTAAATTATTAAATAAAATACTACACTTTCGGAGTAATTGAAACAGTGTTTAATATGCATTAAAGTACATGACCCAAGATACTAGTCAAATCTATACTTTTTTTAGTGTAATTTAGTGTACTTTGTTCGGACTTATTCTTTTCTCCCCGCAATTTCTTTTATCCCGGTTAGGTCAACTGTACGCCCTTGACAATTGGTTCGGTTAAGTCATGATATTTTCGTTAAAAATATTCGTTAGTTTTAACGAAAATATCATGAAATTAACTTAACCAATTGTCAAGGGCGTACAATTGACCTAACCGGGATAAAAGAAATAGCGGGGAAAAGGAATAAGTGCCTTTTGTTCAAATCTGACCTTCGTTTTTGTGTAAAATTGCCAAAACCTAATCTAACCTAAATAAAGTTTGCATAAGAAATGAAGATCAGCTGTGAAACAAAACATATTAAATTACATTAAAAAAGTATAGATTTGACTAGTATCTTGGGTCATGTATTTTAATACATAATTACCGAAACTAGTTAATTTCTCATAAACTAATTAGGGGTAAGTTAATTACTCGTAATTAATTACTTTAAAACTCTGTTGTCGATCTTCCATTTTTTTTCTATTTTACGCAAGAATTATCTCAACTGGAAGAGAAAAATTCTTTATCTCCATAACAGTGTGACTGAAAATTAAGCTCATTATTTGTCATTTGTTTTAAATAGTTTTACGCATTGTAGGTTACTCACCCGCCGATCGTTCCTGTAAGATGATGCTAATTCCACGGACATCAGCGTGAACACCGCTACGCAGATTATGGCTTTCATTTTATCTTATTTTATTCAATTAATGGAAAAGACTCGCAGTTTCTAAATGAAATTTGATGTGTACAACTTTAATGAATTAAATATGATTTACAGTATGTACAGTTAATTCTGTAAAGAATATTTTTCAAGTATGATTTATTTGCGTATGGATGGAGGTACAAAAAAGTTCTTTTACATCTAAAACACCCATGAACTCATTTAAAAAGAAATGACATACGTTTAATATTTTTATAAAAAAATAACTGCATTCAGTCAGTTCACTGAAATCACTCTCTCCTTCTCTCTACTGACTGGAACTCTGCTTAGTCCAACCGCAGAGCCTAGACTAATATAAACTAAGAAATAAGACGGGAGTCAGCTCTTGCTCGCAGCGTAGTTTCAGGCTTTTGAAACGGAAAAATACTTTCTCAAACCCGAATCTCCACCTACCAGTGATAATCTTATTTCAAAATTAACCAACCATTGATAATACGAGTGTGTAAATTACATCCAGGTATGTTATTCATTAAATAATTGATTGCGGTTTTCGATATGATACAATTAAAGGTAATGCTGAAATATTTATTACGATATATTTGGAACTTTGAAGAAACTTTCAGCCTTCAGACACCGAGTATACACTTCGTTGTCTTTATTTCCTATACGTACAGACTTCTCTACTCAACTAAATCTGAAGTGAAGTTATCCATATTGTTTGAGAATAGATATAACCGTAGGAGAAATATTCAGATGTCCGAATGACCTAGATTTAATTCTTTCACTTCTATGTATTTCACTGTTGATCTTAATGCACTTTCTCTTAAACCAACTGAATCTATTGAACCGAATGAGCCACATGGATCTGGAGTTTCGGCCGGGAGCTTCCCCTGAAGACATAGCCTTCTTCCTGGCTGCTCCCCCGTGGTTAAGTGAAAGATTTCAATTGGAACTGCATGTATCTCAACTGAAGTGAAGAGCCTGTTGAATATTAACAAAAGGCAAGATAACCAGACTACACTTACTATACTGTTCAATATTATTGCAGTAATCGATGGTAATAGCTTTCATAAATTTCAGCACCACATCAAACTTATCACATTATATATTATAACTACGTGAAGTGAGGTGTTCACTCCCTGTATAAAGGCTTACAGGGAAGTTTGAAGGGAAAAAAATACATAGTATATAGGGATGCACACCAACATAAAAAAAGGCCTTTCGTGTATTTAGCAATACACCCCTCAAAGAAAGGTGTTTGATTCGCTTTTAATTTTTACATGTGGGCGTTTACCACTAATTTCACGTGTTTAACTATGAAATTCATTCCATGTACATACTGTATATACTGTTATGCAAACTTTATCCTTCATCAGTATCCTTACGCTGGCCCTCTGACTCGTAGACCCGGATGTTGACCATTCATCGCTTGAGGGAAATACTTAAAGCTTTCACGTTCATTGCTTCGAGTACAAGGGGTTAATAACGTGAAAATACTTCTGGACGCGAAAGCGTAAAGTTTCTCCCTCCGGTGATGAAATGTCGCCAGGTTGTTATTTGCATGTGCAAAAATGCGCGGTTAGTCGTATATATGTTAGCGGAAATAAGCGAAATCCGGCATTAAACTTAATGCCTAGGCAATAAACTGAAAGCTAAGAATGCATATAATCAAAAGTATAATGTCTATTTATATATCTATAATAATAATAATAACAAATGCAACCTAACCTAACATAACATAACCTAAACAGTGAACGTGACCATTGTAACTAATGCTATATGCATTCTTAACTTTCAGCTTATTACCTAGGCATTATCTTAGTGCCTGATTTTGTTTATTGTTGCTAACATACAGGGTGTACCATAAGTCCGGCATCATAGGAGAAATTCATATTTTCCTACTTCTACAAACCATAATTCATATTTTTCTCTTTGTACAGGCCATAATGTCTGTGAGCAAGGAAGAACGAATCCAGATAATTCTACTCATAGGAAATCGGAGTCAAAGAGAGGCCGCTGCTGAATTTAACAGACTGCATCCAGACCGCGAGCCAATAACATAGAGTTGTGTTAGCAGACTTGTTGCAAAGTTTAAGGAAACAGGATCCACAGAAGATAAACCACGCAGTGGACCTTCAAGGAGATCCACTGACGATGATACAGCGACTGCTATCCTGGCTCATTTTAACAGAAGTCCCAATAAGTCTCTTCGGCGATTGTCCGCCGAGACAGGAGTGTTGAAAAATAGCATCCATCGCATTCTTCAGGCTCACAAATGGCATCCATATAAACTTCAGATCCTACAGAAATTAAGCGAAGATGATCTCGACCGGCGGATGGAATTTTGTGAATGGGCTACGGAACAATATGCTCGGGATGCCAATTTCCCGTCCACCATTCTGTTCAGTGACGAGGCTGTTTTTTATGGAAATGGTGAGGTAAATCGACAGAACACCCGCTACTGGTCTCAAAACAACCCTCACTGGTATACCTCTTCAAAGGAACAAGGTGCATCTCGGGTGATGGTATGGTGTGGCATTTGGAAGGATCGCATCATAGGGCCCCTCTTTTTCGATGAACATGTCACTGGAGGCATCTACCTACGTATGCTCGAGGAAGAAGCATCCCAGTGTCTTGAACGAAGAAGGAAATTTCCCAACATAGTTTCAGCAAGACGGCGCTCCTGCACATTACAGCACCCAAGTAAGGGAATACCTGTACCAACAATTCCCTGGTCATTGGATAGGACGTCGAGGGCCTGTGGAATGGCCAGCTAGAAGCCCGGATCTCACGCCACTAGATTTTTATCTCTGGGGTCACTTGAAAGCGCTGGTATACGCAGAGAAAATTAGGAGTGTTGAACATTTGCGGCAGCACATTATTGGGGCATGTAACACCATTACTCCTGACATCATTCACCATGTGCTTGCTGACTGGGTATCACGTCTGAATTTGTGTATTGAAAACAATGGTGGACATATTGAGCACGTTCTGTAAATAAAAACTTTTGTTTTGCCTTTTTTATTATTTTTCCTATGATGCCAGACTTATGGGACACCCTGTATAATATATATACACACATATATATATACACACATATATATATATATTACAATATATATATATATATATAATATATATATATATATATATACCTTTCACGGAGGTTAGGTTGTTGCCCCACCTCTCGAGTTGTCCTGGTGAAGGAGCGAGTTAGTTTCTTGAGGTCTTCACTTCACATAGTCAGGTACAACCGGTTTATCAGGAAATATATCCTCAATCAGGTATCTAGTCTGCTTTTGAAGTCTTCCACGTCGACACCATTCGTGTTCCGAAGTGTTTCGGGCAGCTGGTTGAATAGTCTCGACCCTCTGACAACAAATGAACAATCTTGACAAGTATCATTTGTTACGGAAAGTACTTTTATCAGCATCAGATGCTCGCTAAAATCAGAAAAAAATGGGTATCACCAGGCACGTGCAGAGGGGGTGGCTACAGGGGCTTGAGCCCTCCCATTTGCCCCTTCATGCCTCAGAAGTGCCCTTTTTTACCCCCCAAAAATAACATCTGTATAAATGCTGTGAAGCAGACCCGTACTAGCTAATTTTGCGTCCGAGGGAAGATCATAAAATTGCGTCCCCCCTATACTTACGCCCCCCCCCCTATAAAATTGCGCCCCCTATTTCTATAACATTACACGATCCTCTAAGTGGTAAATTTCTATAGTACATCATCGATACATTGTCCGCACAATAGTCTTTTTTGTAGGGATTTCTATTTACAGAAATTTTCACGAGGATTAGTTGAATTTTCATGTTCTAAAATACGGTTTAAATTTTTCCAGTCATTAAATCCTGTTTTCTGATTTGCAATATTCGGTTTGGAAAAGCGCTGATCGAATAATATGCATAGAAAACAGAAAATAAAGTACTGAAAAGTACTGAAAATTTATAGAAATGCGCCCTTTCCCTAATGGCATGGCGTGCTTGGGATCGTAGATACATATTTTATATAGTTTTTCTGCGCCCCTCAGCTTTGCACACCAGAGGTAAGTGCCTCACTCGCCTCGCCATTGTTACGGCACTTTTTTTTTTAGGGGGATGGAGATGGTGCCTTTTTTGTTAACTTTCAGCCCCCCCCCCCCCCATCTGAAGTGTCCTGTGCACGGGCCTGGGTATCACCTATTTTATATGAAGCACAGTCACCCTATGCTAGTAGCTTGTCATACGTACATGACTGGTTTGAGACAATTTTTATGGATTTATGAAAGTGAGTTCCATCGTAACTGATAGGACAGTGAGGAGTCTGAAGCTCCAAATTCTGAGGGACTTGTCCTCTTTTGTCCTCAAAGGAACCATGTTCTTTGAAACGATTCCCGACGAGGGCAAACGGCGCTCAGTTCATCCTTCCTTAAAAAAAGAGAATTGGTCGGTAGATAAGTGGGTACCATGGGTAACCTAGAGGTTAAGACGCTGGGTTGCTGATACGGAGGTCGTGAAATCGAGTCCGGGCGAGAACTTTGTAGTTACTGCCTTCCTTGGTGGGTTGTGGTTCGGATTCTACGTTAATCTGAAGGTCTAAGGTGAAGCAACAAGTTTGACTTTCGTCAGAATAAGCAATTCGTGCGGAAGCAAAACTAAGATTTTTTTTTATGAGCTAAGATTTTTTGTGTTCGTGACTTTCGAGGATTTTTTTTAATAGTTCACTGTCAGCAACATATTTTTACTCTGCGGACGTATTTAGAGCGTAAACGCTGTTTGGTAATCAGCCTGGTAGCCAGGACTTCCCAAGGGGTGGGGGGGGATCGAAATTGTAGAAAGGCGGACCTTTTGACGCAACGACCTTTTCACTGCGGAGTGGGTTTAGAATAATTAAGTTTAGAATGGTTTAGAATAGTTTGTGAAGTTTTAAAAAAATGCAAGTGTTTATTTGCTAAGCGATGTCGCATATATACTGGTCAAAAAAAGAAACGCAATTAGCTTGCATAGGGTGTAAAATTTAAGTTGTTAGTGGTATTATCACAGTTTCAAGATTATGGTTAAATGTTTGTTCAAATCTTTTAAAGCCACTTAGTGCATGTTTTTAAACCTGACTAATCCCGGCTAAGACGCCATTTTGTTACAAACAATAAACAGAGATTAAATTGAATGTATTCTTTATGAAGACATGCATTTTTTCTTTGACTTCACAGAATACACACTGCCCGTTGAGAAAACCAAACTTTTTCCCGCGATTGAGGCATGCCACGACTCTCAGAGGTCAACAGAGGTCGTGCCTTGGGCATGTTGGATGCAGGCATGTCTGCTGTCCAAGTTGCACAACGAATGCATGTGCATCCCAGCACAATCTCTAGGCTTGTTAGACGGTACAATGCCACAGGAAGTGTTCAGGACCTGCCAAGACGTGTGCGACCTCGTGTGACGACCCAACGCCAGGATCGCCACATTGTACTGCAGCACCTGCGTCATCGGCAGCGGAATGCTCGTCAGACAGCCAGAGAGACACCTGGTATCCACAACAACAGAATTAGTGACCAGACCGTCAGAAACCGACTCCGTAATGCAGGACTCCGATCCTGCAGGCCTTACAGAGGTCCTTTTCTCACTGATGCAAGAAGGCAACGACGCCTGCAATGGGCCTATCAGCACCGTGACTGGACACAAAGAATGTGGAACCAAGTGGCTAGGGGTGGCCATACGCGTTATTGACTGTTTGTTATGTTAAAGAATCATTTACTATATACTGAGTCCTCATGTTTATTAATAAATCTCAAAAATTGCGTTTCTTTTTTTGACCAGTACTAATTGCGTTTCTTTTTTTGACCAGCACCTTTCCTATCAAAGGAAGGGTACTCGTTCGACCCCCCCCCCCCTGACTCCCCATGGCCTATGGGCCTGATAAATAATTGTTAACAGTATAGACTTTTTCAGAATTTTTTCAATGACTGCATTGAGACTCATAAAGTTCTTTGTTTAAACGCCAAATATTTTTTTGTTTAGTTTGGCATGAATTTCAGACAGAGCATCAGTTGTCACTATTACATATTTTATTATCACTGAACAACTTTTATTACTTACTTTCAGCTACTATTCCCATTTTCCACCCATTTCTGCAAAGTACCAAAGTCAAATTGTGCATTTTCGATGTTCTCTTCAGTGATTTATTTATTCGAGGCATTCGCCAAAACTTGAACTGAATTTATACGCTTCTATGATAATAAAAACCAACCCACCCACCCGAAGAGGATGCCAGTGGGCATCGAAACTGTTTTGGAAATAAACTCTGTCTATTAGAGTGGTTTTTTATTATCATATTTTGACCTTCGCGTAGAAAAAAGTGAAATTTTTTGCATTTATTAAACGCTTCTCTTTTCAGTGTACTTTAACATAATTTTATGGAGTTTCGCTGGGAATTTCAGTCGGAAGCTCCTCCGGAGTTAAACGAAAGACCACTCTACTTCAGTTCCGCTGCATTAACGAGAAAAAGCTAATTTAGTGAATTTTTGCTAAATATTAGAAGAAAATATTAATTTCACTTTTAGACTTGCTGATTCTCGTCATTTATTTAGCTTCTGGTGGACGAAGGACGTAAAACGGTACCAACCAACTTCTTTCTTTTCATTTCCTGAAATTTGGTCTCTTCTCTTTAATCATTTTACACGTTTAAACGTGTTTTTTGCCTTTTTCTTCCTTTATTTTTCGTTTCTCTTCAATACCATTTTCTCGAATAACAGAACGTGAAATATCTTTCAGAATAAAAAGAATAACAGACCAAATACGTAAAACAGACTGAACGAACTACAGACACTGCATGGAAGCAGAAAAAAAAATAATATTTAGCAAAAATTAATTAGTAAATAGTGTAAAAAATATATATACGAAGATGTAAAAGTGAACTATACATATTTTTTCATTTTATATATACAGTGACTGCTCAAATTACTTGGATCACCCGTAGATTTGTCTATTTTTTTGATAAATCCCAGAGAAGGTAGCAATTCTTGATAACACGAAATGCCTTGAAATCATTTTTCTTTTTCCTTGGGGATTTACATCATATATATATATATATTCACTTTTTATATTCTAAATTTTACATATGTAAATGTACAGCTAAAATAAAAACAGTTCAAGTTACGTGAAAGACTTCAGTTCGAGCTACATGCATTTCTACTGAAGTGAAAAGTCTGTTGAATACTAGACAAAAGCCAAGATAATAAGGAACAATGCATAATAGCAATATACAGTCAGTTGCTACAGGTGAGATACACCAGGCAACATTTACTATACTGTTGAATATTACTACAGTAATCGATGGTAATAGCTTTCATAAATTTCAGCACCACATCGAACTTATCAAATTATAACTACGTGAAGCGAGGAATTCATTCCCTGTATAAAGGCTTACAGGTAGTCTTGAAGGAATATATATATATATATATATATATATATATATATATATATATATATATATATATATATATATAGTGTAACAAACGTTTGTTCTCATAGGGAAATAAGATATTACAGAATTGAACGAGAAAATAGTTTTAACTATACATTACAAACAATACAATCAACTAACCAATTAATCCAGTGCATGCTCAAATTGCATTCCATATAGCCGTTGACAAATTTCTACTCGTCTTTATAAGCTGTCAGTTACCGTTTGAAGTGTTTCCGCACTATTTCTTTTACACTGATTTATAATTTTTTCTTTTAACTGCTGGGTCGTTCGAGGTTTTGACTCATAAACAACGGACTTTAGTCGCCCCACAAGAAGTCAAGTGGGGTCAAATCAGGGCTTCGTGGCGGCCATTCGTCACACCCTCGGCGTCCTATCCATCTGCTACGAAGATTCTCATCTAATCATTGCCTCAATGAACGAGTAAATTCTCGGAAGTGCGCCATCTTGCTGAAACCAGAGCTTTCGTCTAGCATCCAAAAACATTTCGTCAGTGTACTTTTGTAAAATTCTCTCCAGAATGTTGTTCAAGTAAGAATCCCCGTTCATGGTTTCATCAAAAAGTATGATCCTATGATGGTTCCTCTATGAATTCCTGCCCACACCGTAATCCTGAGATAAACCTGCGAATGTACATCTTTATTGTCAATGTGTATCTACATTGCCAATAACCTAACAGTGTTCGCACGTAGTACATAAAGACTCATCACGATCAATTCTGTTATAGCTTATTTCCCGATAAGAACGGATTTTTGTTACACCTTATATATATATATATATATATATATATATATATATATATATATATATGGGAATGAACTCAGAATAGTTCCCTGAGGTTTTTTATGATACACACAGACCGTGCATGGAACAAGGAACTCTTCTAGGAAAATTAAATCCACTATAGTCCGAATAAATAATGGTAAATGACAAATACTATAGTATAAGGTATACTATAAAGTAAGGTAAGGTAAGGTATCATAAAAGTATCATAGTATCATAAAAAACCTCAGGGAACCATTCTCAGTTCATTATATGCCTTGAAAAGTGGACGCTCAATTCTGCCAGTTGAGGTTTAAGTTTTGGTTTTTGGCTAAAAATATAATAGTTATCCCTTTTTCTTTGATGTATTCAATCTGACGTGAAGGCAGCGAGTCTTTTGCTTATATTGAGGTTCTAAATGTAGCTGGGGTAGGCTGCTTTAAACCCTAGATCCTGTCCCAAAGCTGGATCCTATCTGCTTTGCAGATAGCTGGTGAGGGAAGCTATATTTTTGGGACCTCTTTGCGAGTGACCCGTTGCCCACGTCGGGCTAGCATCATGAAAAAGAAAAACTATAGTATTTGTCATTTACCATTACTTATTCGGACTATAGTGGATTTAATTTTCCTAGAAGAGTTCCTTGTTCCATGCACGATCTGTGTGTATCATATATATATATATATATATTAGTGATGTAGGTCACATCCGCATCCGCATAACATCCGCACATTTTCTCGCATCCGCATCCGCACTTTGGACTGCGGATGTCGTGCGGATGTAGACCGTTGAGATAAACGTCATTAATAAGCGGAAATTATCAAATTCTACTATATTAATAGAACTAGTTCATTGTGCGCAAAAGTGATGCAAGCGACAAGACGAGAGGCTTGTTCTTGTATGAAGTTACTCTCTTGCAACCTACTTAGATCCACGTTACAAAGCTAAGTTATTTTCACCTAGTACATTAGAACGAGTTAAATCATCACTTGGCAAAGCAGTTGAAGAGCTTCAATCTCTTGAATCTGTCGCTTCGCCACCACCAAAAGAATAAAAGTTTCAGTGACAGAACCAACACCTTCAACAAGCAAATCTATCACAGAATCTGTCTCTCAGTTTCTTGAGTCAAGCAGCAATGACGAGACCTACGCGATGTCAAAAGATGTAGTAAAAATGATCGAGAGCTATCAACAAGAAAAACGCCTGGCTGCATGTGACAATCCTATTAGTTGGTGGAAAAATACGCAGAATATCTATCCATACTTGAGTAAACTTGCAAGGAAACATTTAGCCTGTCCTCCAACAAACGTACCAAGCGAGAGATTATTTAGCAGTGCTGGATTAATATATGATGAAAAGAGAAACAGACTGGCAGCAGAAAAGGCAGAAAAATTAATGTTCCTTAAGCATAACCTTCCTATAATTAAGTTTGAACATTAAACGATGAACATCTTAGTTTACTTTATTTTAATTACTCATTTAAATATGCCTAATAAAACTTTAAACTTAATATAAATAGTTATCAAGCTAATTAAAGATCTCTTTCTATAAGGGTGGAGGTTGGGGAAAGAGGTCGGTGGGGTGCATTTGAGTTGGGTTCACGTCCCGCATCCTGGTA
This sequence comes from Bathynomus jamesi, assembly GCA_023014485.1. Taxonomy (NCBI): domain Eukaryota; kingdom Metazoa; phylum Arthropoda; class Malacostraca; order Isopoda; family Cirolanidae; genus Bathynomus; species Bathynomus jamesi. The sequence goes on along the minus strand of JAJOZX010001378.1, from coordinate 375,053 downwards.
ACACAATTATGGTTTCTAATTGTGGCTGAAACTCAACAAATATAACGAATTTATTTGCAGACGAATTCACTAATTGATTTCTATATTAGTTAGATGCTTGATATTATTTTATATGTTCAGAGAAAAGTACAGCAATTATTGTACAATTAATCAATTATACTACATTATAGCTACAGCTCTCTATATATAATAATTATTATATACGTTAAACACAACAAATCTCGAATAATCCTAAAAAATAACGAAAATGTAGACATCCGCGGATGTTGAAATCAAACATCCGCATCCGCGGATGCGAAAAAAATGACATCCGCTACATCACTAATATATATATATATATATATATATATATTAGTGGTGGACCGGATATCCGCATCATTTGTAACATCCGCATCCGCACTTCTGACTGCGGATGTTATGCGGATATTACCTCTAATAAATTATGCAATTTACAATTAAATTAGCTTATAAAGTAGCTTACAAGGCCCAGTCATGCACATTTCGTGTAAAGTATTAATAATGAACAAACAAATTATAAACCTCAAAATATAAATACCCGGTAACACAGAAAATTGAATGAATCTTGTTTCATTGAATTTTCTGTGGCTGAAACTCTTGAGAAAGTTATTATTTTTATCATAATGAAAACATTAATATTAATTCTCATTTCTTATGCATTGCCTGCCATAATAGTAATATCCCAAATTTGAAAAATTATGTCATATATTCATAATTCTGTATTATATTGATAGATTAACTAAATATCCGCATCCGCGGATATTTAAATTAAAGATCGGCATCCGCATCCGCAGATGTTGAAAAACTGACATCCGGTCCACCACTAAATTATATATATATATATATATATACACACACACAAGGTGCAACATAAGTCGCTTTACCGAGAATGGCCGGATGGTGTTGTGAGTCCTTATTTCTTTGACGGCACTGTTAATGTCGTCAATTATATGGAAATGTTGCAGAATACGGTGTTGCCTACACTTAGAAACCATCATAATTTTGAAAACACAATATGACAAGATGGTGCTCCACCACATTTAGGAAGAAATGTTCGTGCATTCTTAAACGATAATTTTCAGAATGGATAGGACGTCGTGGGATAGTCGAATGGCCTCCTCAGTCACCGGATATAACTCCATGTGATTATTCAATGTGGGGCAGAGCATTTTTTAACCTAGTGAGTGGGCGACATGAATGTCACCCAGTGAAGAAAATATGTCGCCCAGTAAATGAAATTTTAGGGTACTGGGTGACAAGGAATTTTCAAAATTTGTAAAAATAGAATTGTCTTGGGAGCATTGTCTTGGAAGCCATATAAATACATATAATACATGCACATATGCCACAGTTAGAAATGTTTATCCTAAATGTAAATATGAAATTTACATTCAATATTTATATATACTCGTAGATAATGCTAGTGTTATTTCAGACCACACGGGGACGGTTCGGTCCGGTTCGCCCGAACCGGTTGTTAAATTTTGATTGGATCACCGAACCGTTTGTTTGTCTTTAACAAATATTTAACAGTAGAAATTTATTTATAACTAAATTTTTTTTCATTTTTTCAGGATTTTATAGAAAAATATAGGTAGTATCACAAGCAGTGGTCATTTCAATATTTATTTATTTTTTGATGAAAAATTAGTTTATTTTTAGATAATTATGTCATTAGTGAGTATAAAGAATATGTTAAATAATTTCTGCCAAAATGTTACAAAATGCTGTTTGGAAAAGCTAAAATGCGTTGGCTTCCGGGCTCCGCCCCGGACCCCGCTGGAGGAGCTACCGCTCACCCCAGACCCCCTACCTTAATGACTCGCGCCATTGGCGCTCGCCGATTTACACCCCAGTAGTATAGCCGAAAAAGGGGAGTGCAAGAATGTTGCAAGGTATTATGTAATGTTGCAAAGGGGGTGGGGTTGTTGCAAAAGGGGGTGGGGGTGTTGCAAAATTAAAAAAAAAGAAAAAAAAAGAAAAAATACCCCCAAGGGTCCTTTGTTGCCAACCGGGGTTGCAAGGGGCATGCAACTTGGAGGCGGCGTTATCCCCCAAGAGAAAGAAGGAGGAGAGGTGTTCACCTGGCAGGAGCCAAGTGCATATTAAGACTTCAGCCGAGTAGGCGTTGTTTTATAGCCTCCTAATCAGCCAGTTGGTTTAGAAGGCGTAAATGGCTTGAGTTGCCAGATAGCGCCATGTATTCATTTAATTCTAATCGAAGACTGAGTTGCCAGATACCACTTTTTAGCGATACCATTGTATACATTATTATAGACTCCTAATCAGCCAGTTGGCTTAGAAGGCGTAAATGTTGCCAGATACCGCAATACCATTGTATACATTATTATATTCTTAAAAGTTGGTTTAGAATACCGGTAGTAGGTTTAGAAGGCGTAACATGATATAATTAAGTAAAACAACATTGCATCATTCTGTTTATTATAAATATATAGAAAAAAATATACATTTCAATTGAGGAATATGCATATAACAGTACAGGAAATATATACACACAATTATGGATATATATAAAATAAAATATACATTTCAAATAGAAATAAATATACATTTCAATAGAAATATGTACATAACAGTACAGGAGAAATATCACGCAAAATATATATAAATACATTTCAATAATAATAGAAATATGCGTATAATCAGTACAGGAGAAATGTCAAGCAAAATATATATAAATACAATTCACTTTTTTTTCAAAATACTAAACTCGGTCTTAATCGAGTTTACAATTACATCATTATTGCTCTGCATTACGCAGTATATGCGGCTTAATAATATTTCACCGCTTAAAGTATCGGGAAACCTGTATTCGATATGAAGGGCTTTCATATCGTTCAGTACTATTTTTTTCCCACTTTACAACCGGTTGGTAAGTCATCTTAAATACGTCTAGAATACAATCAAAAGCACGCACAAAGAGTTCATCGTTAGCTACATTATTAAATACAAGTTTATAAACACGCTTTTCCAATCGAGGGTTTATTTCTACCGACTCGAGCTTTTCAATCGTGAACTCACTCAACAGAACGGCAATTGAAATAATCTTCTAAATCGTTACGACAACTGCGCGTTATATAAAGAAATAGTTCTTCAGGGTGAACGGTGTAGGTGAGCTTCAGCCTGTACCGATCAATTGCTTTGTACCAAAGTTCATGGTATTTCAAAGAGTCTAAACTTTTTAAATAAACGTCCAGCTCTAGACCATTCTCACCAGCTCTACACTCGGTAAACCCATCGAGCAGAGCGGTGTATGCGTATTCAAGTACTGTATCAAAATAAAGCATATCCGTAACACGCGCGTCTAATATAGGTTTCAGCTTACGGAATCCGACGATTTCAAACATTCTGTCGAGGATGAAACGGTTTCGCGTAGGAATAAGAGCGTTATTATCAGAAGCATTCTTCCACATCAACCGTATATCAATGCACGGCCGATCGTTATTTATACACAACGTACATACAACGGCGTATGAGGGTGCGTCACTAATCTGCTCTCTTCTTGTACCTACGTTAGCAGGTATTTTATAACGATCTTCACTCCACTTCTCAACTATCACGAAGATTCTATTCATCTCCTCGATACTTAAATAAACCCGTTTGTTTGTCGGTCTACATTCCGTTTCCAGTACATAGCTAATGGTACCGGATTTACGCCTGAACACGCGCAACGATTTCGTCACGGACACATCGTACGAGGCGTTGAGAATGCTGCTCAAAGGAAGTTCCATCGTATTCGAGGAGCGCACGTCCACTCGGTTCAAGCTCTGAGATAACTATGAGCCGTGTGAGGCACGCAGGTAGGCAGGAACGGTTCGACGGGCGGCTGACTCGATGATACGTGAATGGGCATGTTCGTACGAACCGCGAGTCGAATTGATGTACATATTTGTTTTTCCGGAATTAATTTCATCACTACCAGCCTACGCACCAGACATTTTACCTCAGGATAAGAACTAGGAACATTTTATGTTTTACTAAACATCTTCACACTCCGGCGCACTATTTGAGAGGAACATATGTTCATATTTTTCCTTTCTGCCCATCAAACGATACTCGTCTCTAAAGTCTGTTAAAAACTCACGCATGGCACTAGCCACAACCTCACTACGAACCTCATCATGATACACGTTAATATAGGGTGAACCAAAAGTAGGTGGACAGTAAATGATAACGTTTATTTTGAGAATAAATATTAATTTTTTTGTATACTATAATACAAAATAAAATTTAAATAAATTTAGTTATAATATTTAATATAATATAACACAAACACCATAATTATAATGAACACCATAGTTATAATATAATATAACACAAACCGTATTCAACCTACTGTCCACCTACTTTTGGTTCACCGTGTATAGTGATAAAAATACTTAAGATTGTCCATGATCACGAGATTCACATTTTCAGTCGTAGGGTATGAGTAATCGACATGGTGTAGCATGACGTAATACCGCTTGTCACACCACCCATCCGCAAGACTCATTATCCATACCTGCTGCTTCTCTTCTGCACGCGTTGTTTCTTTACTTCACGGTGTATGTGAGACTTTATAAAGTTTAGCTCTGCAGTATACTTCAGCACATCGTCTGTGCAACGAAAGCCTTCAACGGTCTCACCAGAACATCCGTAGAGTATTTGTACATCTTGGAACTTCGCACAATCCAATGTGTTTTTAAAAGAGGCATAGGAGGGAATAGGAAGTTTTTCGGTATCCACCACATCTTGACACTTTGTTGGATACCATTTCATAAACGTTGTACAAGCAATATTAAAGGTAGCCATTTGAATACACGTCTGATCTGAATACACGTCTGATCTCTCGGGCTTACTGCAGTCGACTGACCACGCAGGGACTCCCAGATAGTAGCATGACTCACGGTCTTACAGTGGGCGGAGCTTAGAACTTTCACCTGCACACACACACACACACACACACACACAAAGGAGAAAGTGAAACGCTATTTGAAACATGATTTATTTAATAAACGAGATATTCAAGTTATATATATTTACAAATACGATTTAATAAACGAGATATTCAAGTTATATATATATATTTACAAATACGTGTAATAAATCAATTTTACAAATACGATTTAATAAACGAGATATTCAAGTTATATATATATATATATTTACAAATACGTGTAATAAATCAATAGATACAATTACATACAATACGTGTCAGTTAACAATAGAAGCATCATTGGTATCCAAAGGGTACGGTATCATAGGTACCAGGTAACTGGTAACGTTTCCTATAGGTGTTACGGCACACCTTCGTACCCCTAAGTTCCTTCACGCCCCCCAGCTTCTGCGCCCGAAAATTGTGGGTGCCTACAATTAGTTGGGGTGGTTGTCATCATCGTCCAAACATACTAGATCCTTCAACGACTCAAAGTTAACAACCTGCCGATTCGCATGGTTGAGCGTAATACCCTTTGCCTTCACGATATATTTCATTCCTCCCCCACCCTGACCCGTACCCCATAAGTCTTAGGTCCTGTTGAGACAAAAGAGTCGGCGTATGCGTTGTCCCCATACTCATCCTTGATCTCATCAGTGAGCTCGCCGAGGAACTCCCCAATAGTGGGCATGTATTCACCCTCCCTCTCTGTGAATATCACGCTATCTGTATCGGCATACAATACTCTCCGCCCAAGAGAATGCAATAGACCCCAAAGTTTTATACGGGCGTAGGCTGTTGTGAAGCTGGCCACAGGTATGTTTGTAACCCTTGAGGTATCTGTGGCAAATTCAGTGTTGTTGTACTTTATTACGTAAGTATTACCTACATTTACGATCTCCATGACCTCTTTATCGGGGCATTGGCATAATCCCAGACATCGCTATAACTTTGTGCCAAATGAATGCTCCCTCTGCCGGTATTCTGCGCAAATTTTCCCCATAGACTGTTTAGACACAACTTTGCACTAAAGCGCTTGCCAGGATTCTTTACAATTTGGACACGATCAAGTTGTATACCTTCGCGGTCGCGGTAACGTTGAATATAGGCAGACTTTTCATCTTCGGTATCAACTCCTCGCGATACCCTGATGCCTCAACCTTATCCTTCAAAAAGGTGTTTATATATGGTGTGAAAAGGTTGGGTAGCTTCTGAAACCTCCACACCTCATGTATCTTCAGTATTCTATAACCATGGCGTACGGCTAGGGCCCACTCAGGACTTGTATATACGCCTCTGATCTTACGCTGGTGGGGTATATGGTTACATCGCCGTTATCCTCTTCCGCGCACTTCACGCACAGGGGAAACATGAGCTTGTCGTCGATAACGACAGGTAAGATCGGCATCCATAAATTGCGTGGGGGGAGTACGTCTACGAAAGAGAGCCCAAAGTAACGATCATTCAAATTTTTGAAAATTCATTGATGGAGGGTAGGCTAGGTCCCACCAGTTTCTCAGGAGCGCCCACGGGTACGGATTGCTCTTCATCACGTATGGGTATAAAGAACAGAAATCGTAGTAATGGAGCTTCACGCCCTCCGTAGGTGGAAGTATAGTCTGAAGGATTTGTACGTCCTCCAAACAAGCTATCACCACATTTGAGAGGATCCAGCACCATTGAAGCTTGATCGTGTTTATTTCCTCACGGTACACCTCGTCTGTCTCCATCCGTGCATCATATTCATGCTCCCACAAGACTTTGTGAGTGAACTGTGATCCTATAAGTTGATCGCGGGTGCGGGTCGATGCAAGACAGTCGGCAGGAGACCTACCGTGGATATCTCCGGTGATTCCGCACTCAGGACGGGGGCATCCATGCCACCAGCAACCGTTAAAGGAGTACACAGTCTTCACACCAGTGACACGGTTTTCACTTAACCCATCAACCCAAAAAACACGTCCATTAATCTTAATGGTACTTCACCGTGTTGCGGGCGTGCTTTATGTATACACCTGTCTGTTGCTGTAGGTGTATGAGCCAGTAAATAGCCTTGTGCCGTAACTGGGGGTTGTTTCGGTGAATAATGGCTAAGGTGTCTTTCGGCATGAAGTTATTCTTGAACACCGTAAAACATAATGATGCGATGGTGGTTGCGACTTGCAGTGGATCGCATTTGAAACGGGCTATGTACAATTTAGGGTTATGACTTTTTAATTTTTTGTCATAAATATTGTTTCCTGTATCATCAATCGATGAACTTTGCTTGAAAACAATAAAAAAGTGCCTAATTCCTCAGAATTAAAAAAAAATGTCACCCCGAAAGCAAATATAGTAAAGGGTGTCAGGAAATGATTGCCCCCCCTGTAGAGCAAAAACTAGAAGAGATAGATAAAAACCGGCGAGACCACTTGAAAGAGCGTTAAAATCTGAATAAAAACCATTATATTCTATTCCTGTGATTTTAATTCTTACCATTTTTTTCCCCACAGAAACCATGGCATCATCTATTTTGAACGATTCAGAGAAACTTTGAGACACTTCTGGGATCATACCCCCGTCGATTAATGGCCGTCAGAGCTGCAAATGGGGGCAACACCCGATATTAAAACAAGTGTTTTTTATTCAAAATTAAACGCTCTTTCGCGTGGTTTTGTCTGTTTTTTTCTATTCCTTTCAGTTTCTTCTGTACAGGGGGGGGCAATCATTTCCTGACACCCTTTACTATATTTGCTTTCGGGGTGACATTTTTTTTTAATTCTGAGGAATTAGGCCCTTTTTTATTGTTTTCAAGCAAAAGTTCATCGATTGATGATACAGGAAACAATATTTATGACAAAAAATTAAAAAGTCATAACCCTAAATTGTACATCCTTCTAAAGGCCTGGAAACATACTCTAAGCACGCGCACATCATTCACGCAATAACGCTCACATTCATCAGCTATATTATAAGGGTTACTTTCATTAAAACTGTCGTAGTATCGATCAAAGTCTTCACGTTCATCCATACAGTCAAAATAATGTTTTGGGGGTGGTGGGCCTACGTAGTTTAAAGTCTCGCTGGTGAGGAAAGTGTAGGGAAGTATCCTTTGGAAACTTCAGCTGCTACTCCCATCACCTTGGGTAGCTTTGCTAATTTACAAGGTGTGAATAATAAAGTATCTTTAAATTGTACATTGCCTCTTATCTGCATCTGTATTAATTTGTTGCCTCTTTTCAATGGATCACCTGTAAATATCTCAGAGGATTCGTGTTCAAGCAACTCCTTATAAAGGAACTGCGTGTCAAACTTTGCCCCGTTATGGGCGAGAATATACACAGTCATTTTTTTGAACTTGTCGGCTAACTTGACAATATAGGACACAAATAGTTTCACAGGACTATCGCGGACATTCGTTTTAAAAACGTTTGTCCGTTTACCACATTTGGGGCACTCGTCACATTCGATACCCATACACTCATCACAGATGGTCTGGCTCACAAGTAAATGTGGAATTACCTCTTTGGTTTCAGCGTTCGTATATGTTTCTATATCGTAGTATACAGTTATACAAGGGTTATTTTTAGGCTTAGCATCTTTCATATAACATACATGCTTTACTCCATCCGCCTTATATTCCTCCTGGCATGTAGGACAGTGAATTACGTCACACTTGTGCTTAAATTTTCCCCAATTATCCATTGTGTGAAACATACCACATTCACAGATTCTCATTTTCCTGCACGTGCCAATTGATTTATGGAAATCAAAACAGCTATTATTGAAAAATGTGCGTCTACACACATCACAGTCTCTCTTCTCAGCTTCAACTACACGGCTTTCACATTTGGTGCTTTTACACTGCTCACATACCATGTGACATTCTTTACAATGTCTCACTATATCATCCGCAAACTCGAGGCACCCCTTACACAAATCATGATGTCTCCCATATTTTCGACTTTTGTCATAACTCGCGTAAAGCCACCTTATATTACGGATGGGGAGATACGTTGTCCCTGACAATCCTAAAATAAGTAGGGGCCTTGTACGATCTCTCACACAGCTTTTAAAAACATACACAGTCCTACGACGATCATCCAACCCAAACACAACTATGCGGACATTCATTTCCTGTTCTACCCTTCTCAGCTCTTCAGGACCCATATTACAGTCAAATTCAAGTTCACAGTCTACAGCTAGTTTACGGGCACGCTCCACGACGTAGGCAACCAAATTTTTTGAGTTCGTGTATTTTGTACAGTAAACATACGTGCTAAGAGTACTGCTATAAAGCCGCAACCACGATCGACGTTTATATGCTTTCGGTAAATAGTCGGAGAATTGAAGTTAAGAGTATACGGTATGGCACTATGACCCGCAACACGGTATACATGGTCAATATTTACCGTGAAGTTGTCCATATTGAAGGCTATACTACTTTGGGCGGCTTGCATTATACGCCCTAATATATATTCTACATCTTCAGCCGCCAAACGTCTAAATGGCACTATCACCCAATAATCGTCTACATCACCGTCATCTGACCCGAATCCAAAGGACAGACTCGTCCTGACTTCACGCTCGTCACGATTCTGAAGAGCAAACTCTATAATATGCTGTACAACCCGGCGTACCCGCGCTCAATTCCATTGCTATACATGACTCTAGGGTCGACCCTGACTCTATACCGATTTCTAGTCAAGGCTGGGGTGGGGGCTGCGGATCGCACCAATTCAGCGTTATAGCATCCTCAACAGAACGGGGGGCGGCGGATGAATTAGGGTATATTAGCGGAAGGTGCTGCTGATGGGGGGCCTGTTGCGTAGGAGGTTGAGGGTTGGGGATCTATTATTGTAGACTTAACAGAACGGGGGGCGGCGGATGAATAAGGGGATATATTAGCGGGAGGTGCTGCTGGGGGGTTGTTGCGTAAGAGGTTGAGGGTTGGGGATCTATTACCGCTGCAACAGGCGCGTATTTCGGCGCTTTATACCTGACGTGGGGTTCTCATACCTCCGCTTTGGACGTGCTACCGGTATCGCTGGTGAGGGTCGTTGGCAGGGGAGGAGATCACAACTACACTGTCGTCGAGGTCATCCGTAATGTCAATGATGGGCTGCTCTACCTCATCGTCATTCACGGTTCTGTGGGAGAAGAAATATAAGGAACAGCACTCAAAATTTGTAATATTTTGTAAATGACCCACTTAGGAGTGTGACGTGTTAGAAATGGACTCTGTAGAAAAATTCAGATTCACGAGCCCATCCACATGTATTATATCTGGACCTACAGGATGTGGTAAAACTGTGTTTATGCTTAAAATCATTAAAGAAAAGGGAGAGATGTTCTCGAAATTTGTGCATAAAGTTATATGGTGCTATTCGACGTATCAATCAGTGTTCAACGAGTACCAAGATGATATTTTGTTCCACAAAGGCGTATATGACGTTAATTCGTTAAAGGGAAATGAACATACAATCATTGTAATTGACGATCTCATGTTGGAGATGGATAAAACGTTTGCCGAGACATTTACAGTATTCTCCCACCATCTTAACATAAGCGTGTTCTTCATCAATCAGAATCTATTTTTCAAAAATAGATACATGCGCGATGTGTCGTTAAATACGCAATATCTAGTCTTATTCGCGCAACGTAGAGATGTATCACAAATTGGGGTATTAGCCAATCAAATGTTCCCGAATCAGCGTAAGGAGTTTTTGGAAGTTTATAAAGAAGCTACAAGCACGCGTTACGGATATTTGCTTTGCGACCTTCATCCGCGAAACACGTTTAGAGTGCTTCTGCGAACGAATATATTTCCAAACGAGCCTGAAACGGTGTATATTCCAGAATGACAAAGAGACTAAAGAAATACCGTGAATTAATAAAAATCTATCATCGACTGCCCCGGGCAATGCAGCAGATGTTTATTAAAAATATCGACGCCGACTTTTTAAAATGCATCTGTGAAATCTGTCTTAACGTTATAAATTGCAATGTATCAATGAAAACCCATCAGAAGGCTCGCCTACGCCGCTACAAGAACATAATACGTGCACTCGCTCGTAAAAGTCAAACTGTAGCGAAGAAAAAACGAATTATTGTACAAACAGGAGGGTCATTTCTCCCCATCTTATTTTCAGTTTTGGGTCCTTTACTGACTAGATTAATATAATGAAGAAAGTGGTAGTGATTCCCCACGAGGTGTACGCTTCACTGCAAAGGAATCCAGACACGGATCTAGATCCCCGTAAAAGCAGACTTAAAAGAATGGAAAGCGAATTGTTAGCTCTATTAAACAGTGAAAAAACACCTGATGAGAAAAGAATCTTATACCAAGAAGCTCTGCAGAAATTTCTTCACGAGTACGAAAATTATAAGAGCCCTACAGAGATTCCTGTGGTTATTAGGCACAGCACGGGGGACGATGGACATGGCGACATAGGATCTGTGCCCGACGATACAGCTGACCAACCAAAAAGATTAGCCACACAACATATCGAACATGTATTAAAAAGCACCCTCCCACATACATTGATGAGTAAAGGCTTAAGTCTTTATAATCTATTGAATGAGGATCCGCCATACAATGGACCGATACAGGCGAGCTCATTGTGGAAGGATCAAAGGTACAGGGATCGAATATCGTAGACATTGTCCATGATCTGGTGAGAAAGTGGGATAGGCCATCACCATCAGGATGGAAGCATATTAAAGCAAGACTACAACAAATAAATGTCCCTAAAACGTTGATAGGAAATCTGAACAGGTTAAAAGACTTGGAACATGCAACGCATGTGACACAATTGAAGGCGCCGTCACCCCCGGCGGTAACACCTTTGAAGAGGAGCAAGAAGAGGTTAAACCAACCCTACCCACGTGCCTCTAAAATACGCAAATGGCTAACGTATTAACTAAACGCTATTATGACATTTCTAACCCATCCTCTTACGGCGGCGTAGATAGACTGTACAGAAGTGTTTACGGAGTAGGAAAAAAAGATGTTGAAAGATTTTTGAGGGAGCAGGACGCTTATACGCTTCATAAGCCTGTGAGAAAAAGGTTTAAAACAGCCAAGACAACGGCTTCCTCGATTGATTCTATTTGGCAAGCAGATTTAACAGACATGCAAAGATATTCTGTGTATAACGATGGTTACCGCTACATTCTATTCATAATAGACGTATTCTCTAGATATCTGTGGCTAGTTCCTCTGAAAAATAAATCACCTGAAACAGTTGCTAAAGCCACCAAAACGCTAATGTTAAAAGAAAACAGGGTTCCTGGCTATTTTTGTACGGATATGGGGAAGGAATTTATAGGCCGTGCTTTTCAGAACATGTTGACAGAGTTTAATATCAGCTATTACACAACCAATTCTATACATAAGGCTTCTTTAGCTGAAAGAGTTCAGCGCACCATAAAGGAACGCATGCACCGTTATTTTACACATAAAAACACATACAGATTTCTAGACATTCTGGAATCATTGGCATCATCCTACAACCGCTCACACCATCGCACGATTGGGACAACACCTAACGAAGTTTTAGAAAGAGGTACGCTCCCGAGGAGAGATGGATCACCACCACCACCACACTCTGCGCGCTTCAAAATCAATGATTATGTAAGGCTGTCGCGTTCGGGGAATAAATTCGCAAAGGGTTTTGAGCAAGGATGGACACGCGAGATTTTTAAAGTTAGGGCTATGAGACCTAAAGGTGAGATAATGATGTATTACATTGAAGATTTGAATGGGGAAGAAATCTCAGGAGGCTTTTACCGCGAGGAATTGCAGAAAGTTGCGTTTAATTTAGGAAAAAAATGTGTTTAAAATTGAGAAAATTTTAGGAAGCAAAGGTTCAGGAAAGAGAAAAATGTACCTGGTGAAATGGCTAGGGTACCCAGAAAGCTTCAACACTATATAAAAGCTGATGCAATAATGAAGCTTAAATAGTATGCAACATGGCTCCTAACCATTTCTACGTCACACTCCCGTCCTCCTCGTCCCTGTCTGTACACCCTAACAACACACTAGCCAACTTTGTAACAGAACTCCACGGGCACATTGAATTGGGTCGTGATTCGTATGAGGTGGGGATATGCGAAATTCAGCTGGACACCATCTTTTTAAATATTGAACATAAAGAAACCGTTTTTACGATTCTTAGAGACATTGACGAGTGTGAAAAAGCTGGGGTAGCTATGGATGAAACTATGCGTATCGCTCGGACTAAGATTGCACGGTATTACAGTACAGAAGTCCAAAGAGACACATTTCACGAGACACAGCATGACTTGTCCAGATTAATGTATCAATTGAAGATGGAGAAATTGGCTGAAAGGTCCCCAGACATGTGCTATATTTACAGTAATATAGTGGAGCACCAGTTTGTTGGGGATACCCAGGCACGCCTGCTGCGCATTGCTCACATCCCCAACCATAGAGGAAGGAGTTTGAGTATTACATATGACAGACCCCATTATGTGAATGTCGCAACTAATTTAATAACCAATATCTCAATATATATAAGAACGATTGAGGGTGAAAACTTCCCATTCGGTAACGGGAGCTTAACAGTGAAGCTACACTTTCGACGCACTGAGTTATAATGGATAGAAAGCCTTTCACCGTCTATCGAGGGTGCGATACCAGCGCGGTAGTGGACTTGGGTCCATTTTTTCATCCATACTACGTACGGCTGTTCCTTTGCTGAAGAGGGGTGCCAGATACCTTGGAAGGAAAGCGCTACAATCAGGTATTAACACTGCAGAAGACATATTGGCCGGGGCTAAACCTAAAGAGGCTCTAAAAAAACATTTAAAGCGTACACGGGACGAAATCATCAAAGATGCAAAGAGAAAAATGCGTGGTGGCGGGAAGAAGAAGCGGGCTGCCCGGAAGAAGAAGGGGTCACGTGGTATTAAACGTAAAAGGCTATCAAAAAAGAAGTGCTGTAAGCGAATGAAACCTATGGTTGACCACTTTTTTGACTGATATAAGCTAAGGACATTGATCTCATGAATCATAGTTTGTTTACCACTTGTCGAGAGAGGAGTCACTATTTCGCCATGGCACGCTTCATCCACCCATGTAGTTCACAATGCTGTAAATCGGAGCTGTCCCTTTTTGAGCTACCTCCAACCCAAGTTTCTATTGAGCACAGTGACTTTATTACAATTAACCCTTTAAACACAATTAGTTCCCCGAGTGCACCTATAGAATTCGTGATACCCAGCTCAGTCCTTACTTTTTTGATCCAAGCTGTGTGCACATGTACGCTAAGCTACGTATAGCCCATTCTGATGGAACGGTCTGCGATGACAAATATGCTGTATACCCTGAAACAAACTTTCTGCACTCCATATTCAACCAGTGTGACGTATATTTAAATCAGACCAACATATCGGCAGGCACGGGGTACTATCATCTACGAGCCTATCTGGAAAATGTCCTCAACTTTTCCAAAGAAGCGAAGGCTACCTTTTTAAGTGCGAGGGATATTATCAAACTAAAGATGAAAATAGTATAAAGGACAAATTTAAAAATTCTAAAAAGAAAATATACGAGTGTTTTGGACGGTTGCACACAGATTTCACTTTCCAGGAGAAGTTGCTTGTGAACGGGGTGGATATGAAAATAAAGCTCACCCGCACGAGTCCTGAGATCTGCTTAAATCTGGATGCGGATCAAGAAGAGGGTGCAAAGCCCGTTGTGGTTCACATTATGGACACATACCTCCGCGTACGGCGAGTGAAATTAAGTTCACCAAAACAACTAGAAATTGAGAAAAATTTACTAAACGCTACAGTGAAATATCCTATTAACAGAGTGCAGATCAAACTATATACGGTTCCTGCAGGGTTGGCATCGAAGCAGATAGAAAACATTGCCCTGGGAAATCTTCCTAAAAGGATATTAATCGGCATGCAGGACCACGCTTCGGTGAATGGAAAATATAAAAAGAGTGCCTTTAAATTCGAGAATTTCGGACTTAAAAATATAACTCTATACGTTAATGGCACTGCTTTGGGTGGAACAATGGGTACGGACTATTCATCAGACGCTGTGTTACCTCTTTGTGCCAGAGCCTATAGTAATCTGACCCATATTGCAGGTGATTGTGATGAGCTTGGTAATGGGGTAACGCAGGAAGAATTCATTGATCAATTTAACCTTTATCCGTTTGACATTACACCTGACTTATCTGCTAGCGTAAATACCCATTTAACCCCACAGCAGAGCGGAAACATCTCAGTGCGGCTGGAATTCGCCAAGCCTATAGACGCTCCTATTAGTGTACTAGTATATCTCGAATCGCAAGCCCTAATAGAAGTAGATAGATTTAGGAGCGTTATCACTGACTTTTAAAATGGATGCTAATACACTTCAGAAAGTAATGGAGCGAGTCACACGTTCCAAATTTATCGGCGTGTTTGCGAAGAATGAAACATTGAGTTTGCCAAGTACGCGAGAATGCGGTAGTCTTATTGTGAACACAGACATCATCGGTAATGAAGGGATTCACTGGATCGCTGTCTATTTTAAAAATAGACAGCGCCTGTACTATTTTGATTCACTCGGTACTCAACCCTGGAGTGACCCTATTATTGTAAAATTTCTCGCTCAGTTACATATTCCCGAAGTTGTATGGAACCCATTTCGCACAAGGATATTTTACTAATGTTTGCGGAATGTACTGCGTCTCATTTCTCATGCATATGTCAATGATAAAGAATTTATAAATTTTTTAAATTTATTTGACCCGTGTCACACTCGCCGAAACGATGAAATGGTATGCAGACAGATAAAAACCGTTTTCCAATTGTACGTACTCGTTGTATATTATAATGTTTTTGTTCGTATATTTGTAACGATATATTCTGTAGTTGTTTATTGTACTGATTTCTTTCATTTAATAAATTTATGAAAATATATTGTGTCTTATCCCAAAAAGATCGAAAAACACTTACATTATTTCGGTGTGACATTGTTGACTGATCAGTATATCCTCCTATCCGAGATTCTTCAAAAGATTGTATAACACGTGTCAAATCCTCATCGGACCTTAAAGGAATAATGTTCATTCTTTTAAAACATATACAGAGTATACAGACAGATCCCCATTATGTGAAGATATCTTTGGTTCGAGGAATAACATTGATGCCATAAAAAATTTCGATTTTAGCATAATGGGGATAACCAAATAACATTGATTGACATAAAAAATTTTGGCGAGTATCTATTTGACGAGATACTACAACTCTCCATATATATATAAATCGAATTATAGACACTTACATTTCTATGGTAGTCCCTGCGTCGGATTGTAAGGAGCGTCACTGCAAATATCTTCAACGGTTTGCGTTGGAAATAATTCGCCACGGTCAATCGCGAAAAGACTAATTGCGGTTAATGCTGCAGTATCACTTTCTTCATACAATTCCGGGGAGACGTACAGGTCCATGGTGGAGGATGTGTGACATTGCTGACTGTTCAGTATATCCCCGTATTCCGAGATTCTTCAAAAGATTGTATAACACGTGTCAAATCCTCATCGGACCTTAAAGGAATAATGTTCATTCTTTTAAAACATATACAGAGTATACAGACAGATCCCCATTATGTGAAGATATCTTTGGTTCGAGGAATAACATTGATGCCATAAAAAATTTCGATTTTAGCATAATGGGGATAACCAAATAACATTGATTGACATAAAAAATTTTTGGCGAGTATCTATTTGACGAGATACTACAACTCTCCATATATATATAAAACGAATTATAGACACTTACATTTCTATGGTAGTCCCTGCGTCGGATTGTAAGGAGCGTCACTGCAAATATCTTCAACGGTTTGCGTTGGAAATAATTCGCCACGGTCAATCGCATTGAAAAGACTAATTGCGGTTAATGCTGCAGTATCACTTTCTTCATACAATTCCGGGGAGACGTACAGGTCCATGGTGGAGGATGTGTGACATTGCTGACTGTTCAGTATATCCCCGTATTCCGAGATTCTTCAAAAGATTGTATAACACGTGTCAAATCCTCATCGGACCTTAAAGGAATAATGTTCATTCTTTTAAAACATATACAGAGTATACAGACAGATCCCCATTATGTGAAGATATCTTTGGTTCGAGGAATAACATTGATTGCCATAAAAAATTTCGATTTTAGCATAATGGGGAAATCAAATAACATTGATTGACATAAAAATTTTTGGGAGTATCTATTTGACGAGATACTACAACCTCCATATATATATAAATCGAATTATAGACACTTACATTTCTATGGTAGTCCCTTGCGTCGGATTGTAAGGAGCGTCACTGCAAATATCTTCTACGGTTTGCGTTGGAAATAATTCATCACGGTCAATCGCGTTAAAAAGACTAATTGTCGTTAATGCTGCAGCGTCACTTTCTTCATACAAGTCTGGGGAGACGTACAGGTCCATGGTGGAGGGAATGATTATATATTCACTGACGCGAAAATAGCTACTGTTACTCCCAACTGAAAAATATCCCCTTTTATATGCACAATCGCCAAGCTCCGCCCCAAAAGACCAGATGTTCGTAGTGATTGGCTGCCGGTGTAGCTGGGTGGAACTATGACGTGTACCAATCCGCTATAACGGGACCGGACGAGTAACATATATATAAAATCGTGTTTCTTTTGAATAAATTATAGAACATTGTCATCACTTGCAACATTCTTGCACTCTCCCCTTTTAAAAGAGGCTGTAAACTATAAAAGCATCCTGATCTTAAGTTAGGCATATCAATAATATATTTTTAAGTCATATGTAAATCTTTCTGAAACAGTGAAATCATTGTTGAAATGCTTTATTTGATGGAGCTAATCGTTAAACACTATATACATCTATTGTAAAACACTATATACATCTATACATCTATAAAAAATTAAGTGTGTAAAAATTATTTATTTAATAAACAGAATTAAATTGGATTCAATTGTGGTACACAATGGATGATTAATATATGGTTTTCTGGGACACATGGCGCTATCTGGCAACTCAGCCAGAATAGAGGTTTATATAAGACCGAGAAGCTGATGAAAGAATCATTCAAGCTCCTGCTCCCAGCCGAGCAAGGACCTCTGGTCCTTCTCTTTCAGGCCCTTTGGTAAAACCCCTTAGAGGCCTCTTAGGTTAGGAAAACGAAAATAACTTCGGGGAGAACTCCGCCTCCAAGTTGTCATGCCTTGCAATCAAAGGCAACTACTCTCTCTCTCTCTCCTTCAGGTGTCTCTCTCTCCTTCAGGTGTACCCCTACCCCTTGGCTCAGCCAACTGGCTGATTAGGAGCCTATAAAACAACGCCTACTCGGCTGAAGTCTTAATATGCACTTGGCTCCTGCCAGGTGAACACCTCTCCTCCTTTCTCTCTGGCCCTTTGGGGGGAATAGCTTGGGGGAGAACTCCGCCCCCAAGTTGCATGCCCCTTGCAACCCCGGTTGGCAACAAAGGCCAGTACTCTTTTTTTTTTTTTTTTCTTTTTTTTTAATTTTTTTTTGCAACCCCCCTTTGCAACAACCCCCACTTTGCAACATCACATAATAACTTGCAACATTCTTGCACTTTCCCCTTTTTAGGCTATACTACTCACCCCTATCTGTATCAGAACCGGTTGTTAAGAAACTGACAGCACACCCCTTTCTTAATTCCTCCCCCCCCCACTTCCCAATCTGCTTTTGTCGCCCAGTGGGAAAAGCTTAAAAAAATGCTCTGATATAGGGTATAATCAAAGATAGTCTACGGCCAGAAACCTCAGGACTTCGATCACATGAAGACTTTGATACGCCAAGAATTCGAGACGTTGAATAATAACAAAGAACTGTGTCGCGCTATTTGTTGTTTAGTGGTTCAAATATGCACCGTGTGTATTGAACATGATGAAGGACACTTTGATGGAGGACACTTTAAACAATTTCTGTAATAAATAATAAATCTTATTCTTCACAGGATGATTTCATTATTCTCGGTAAAGCGAATTATGCCACGCACCCTGTATATATATATATATATATATATATATATATATATATATATATATATATATATATATATATATATATATATATATATATATATTGTTGTGACGGCAAATTTGTGTGCCGAAGTCTCTTACTAAAATAGGAACAGAAATTTTAGTTTTAAGATTTTGTTGTTTAAATCTCCAAAGCAAAGTAGTTTAGATTATTGTTATTGAAGAATAGCAATAGGTTTCTTGCTACAGGGTTAAAAAATAAAAATGTTTCAAATCGTTTAAAATTCATTCGATTTTTATTTTTTTGTTTTTGTCTTCTTACGGGAATGGTATAACCCAGGTCATCCTTGCGGTAGAGGTTTATGGTAGGGTCTTGAATGTCGCCTCTCGGTCCGTAAGAAAGGAAAACAAACTGACCTAGTTCATGTGAGAGGGTTTATTTTCTCTTCGTTTCGTGGTTAAACTTTTGGGAAACAGACTTCGAATCCATTTGTTAAATTGGACCATGACGTTGGTCATAAATTTAAGAAACCAAGTGGCTTCGAAGAAAGGACTTTATTTTAAGTTGATTTTTAAGGAAAAGGAGGAGCATTCCTTTGAAGGGAATGTCAATGTCCAATCAAAGGACAATGATTCTTGTAACACCCAGTAAAGAAAAAAGGAAACTCCTTCCCTTATGTATGGATGAAAGCTTTCGTAGGGATGACCTTATGTAATGAAAATGTTTGTGATAGGTCATTCAGAATGCTGTAAGGCGGGGTCCGTATAATTTTAAGGTGTAACTTAGATTTCTAAGTAGTTGTGGTTCCGTCCTCAAAAGCTAAAGTGGCTTGTAAACAAATAAATCTTTAAACTCTGTGGCATGAATGGAAATTTCTAAGTTGAGTTAAAACTGTTTCACGTTGTACTAAAATTTGAATTTCCTTTGTTTTACGCGAACTTGTTTGTAAGATCTTAATGTTAGTCACCAGAAAGAGAACTTTGTGAAATTTCTGTAAATTTATTGTTCACATATTAAATGTTAAACTTTTAAGTTTGCGAAATATTATGTTTCCTCAGGGGGAGAGTACGTCTCTTGTGGTGATCTCGTTTTC
>JAJOZX010001378.1:325000-352500 GCA_023014485.1 Bathynomus jamesi | reverse complement strand
GATGTTGACTCCACTGTCTATGTCTGTTAGCATGATAATGAACAGGAGTGGGGCCAGTACTTACGTTGTAGTACTGAGCTGCATACTTCTGATTCTGATGATGAAATACCTTGAATTTTGACGATCTGTAGTCGTTCTCTGAGGAAGTTATATATCCATTTTCCCACTTTGCCTGTTATTCCCACATGCTTCATTTCATGTGCTATTATACCATGATCGCACTTGTCGAAAGCTTTAGCAAAAGCCCTGTATATGACATCATGTGATAAGCATGATCTTCCCGATCGGAATTCGTGCTGATTTTCGTTGAATCTTTCCACTGTCTCCAAGAAGTCATAGATTTTCTCTCTAACTATTCTTTCAAATATTTTCGTGAGGTGGGACGTCAGTGACACTGGTCTATAGTTCTTTGCTTGAGATCTATCCCCGCCTTTATATATTGGGACAATGTTTGCTCTTTTCAAGATGCTCGGTATTTCCCCAGTGTTTAGGGATCTTCTCCATATCCAGTGTAAAGGTATAGCTATTTCATTTTCACAGTTTTTAATTAATAGTGCGTTCCATTTGTCCGGACCTGCAGCTGAATGTGATTTCATGTCCTACAGCTCTCGATACATCTTCTGGGGTAAAATCAAAGTCTGTTAAACATTCTCCTTGCAATTTCTCTTCGAAGAATACATCTGTGTCAGGTATCGCTTTGTCACTTTTTGGGGTACTGAGGACCGATTCATACTGGGTTCTCAATGTTTCAGATATTTCTTTTAGATCGTCTGTTAGTTCATTATTCCCTTTCCTTAAAGACTCGATAGTAGCGCGCGTTTTTGTTTTCCTTTTCGCATAGCTGTAGAAGCATTTTGGATTTTCCTTCATTGCTACTACCGCCTTTTCCTCTTCCCTCTCTGTATGGCCTTTTATCAGAGTTTGTATTTCCCTATCGATACTATCCAGTTTTTCTTGTATTACTTTCCTGGCATTGTTGTCCCCGCAATTTGCTAACTTGGTCGCTACTCTCTTTCTTTTGCGGAATATTCTTCTCTTTTGCCTCTCTAGCCAGTTCCTCTTTCCTTTTGGCTGTACTTTATATATATATATATATATATTAGTGGTGGACCGGATATCCGCATCCGCATCATTTTTAACATCCGCATCCGCACTTCTGACTGCGGATGTTATGCGGATATTACCTCTAATAAATTATGCAATTTACAATTAATTTAGCTTATAAAATAGCTTATAAGGCCCAGTCATGCACATTTCATGCAAAGTATTAATTAATTATTAATGAACAAACAAATATATAAACCTCAAAATATAAATAGGTGATAACACAGAAAATTGAATGAAACTTGTTTCATTGAATTTTCTGTGGCTGAAACTCTTGAGAAAGTTATAATTTTTATCATAATGAAAACAATATTAATTTTAATTCTTATGCATTGCCTGCCATAATAGTAATATCACGAAATTTGAAAAATTATGTCATATATTCATAATTCTATATTATATTGATAAACTAAATATCCGCATCCGCATCCGCGGATATTGAAATTAAAGATCCGCATCCGCAGATGTTGAAAAACTGACATCCGGTCCACCACTATATATATATATATATATATATATATATATATATATATATATGAATAGAAACGACATAATATTAAGGAACGTTTCTGCACACGGGAAGAGAAATAACGAATAAATGAAAAATGAGGTCATTGCAGTTAAATGCACATATTCACGATTTGCGAGGGTGCCTTCTCAGGGCATTGGTTTCTGCCCTATGTAGGAGAATTTCGATTTGTGAATGATTGAGGTCCGTGGTGTAATGGTAGCGCATCCAACCGGCAATTGGAAGGCCTTGGGTTCGATTCCCGGGCGGTTCGCCTCATTTTTCATTTATTCGTTATTTCTCTTCCCCGTGTGCAGAAACGTTCCTTAATATTATGTCGTTTCTATTCATTTATATACTGCGTGGTCATTGCAGTTAAATGCATATATATATATATATATATATATATATATATATATATATGTATATATATTAGGGTGGTCCAAACAACAAAAGAACAAATTTCCTTTCTCCACAAGGGTATTTTTATTCCTTTATACATAACTGAAAATCACAAAATATTTTCCCCAAGAAACAGTATTTAGGGGTCGCCCCATGTGGAATCCATAAATCAGGGGTCTCACGCAGCAGAAACCAGTTATGCACTTGAAAAACTATGACATTAGAGCCGCCTTTGATGGAGTGGGGAGCTTCTTTCGGTGGTTTGCCACCAGTCGAAGAAGGAACTATTTCTGCTCTTTGTCCTTCGTCAGCGTGTTGTTGTATTTTTGGATCAGGCTGATACCCCGTTCCGCCGTGTCGTTTACTACTTCCATCCGAGAGGACCGATCCCGAAGTTCGTTGAAAAAAGGATCGTCCGTCCACTGTCCGGGAGGTTTCTCCAGAAAGGATTGAGATTTCACTTTTCCTCCTTCCATCAAAACATCAAAGAAGGAACTGGGCCTTTTAGTCACAAGGTCCTCCAACTTCATGTCTTCCACTTCATCCTTGATCTCTAGACGTCGAGGAGGGCCGGGTAACCGCGGACGCTTTACTGGACACAGTCTGATTTGGGTAAGTCTTGAGCAGAGACAGAAGTTCAATGTCGTTGCAGGGGGCTCGAATTCCAAGGGACGCTTCGTTCCATTGTCTGATGTAAACGAGACTCACAAACAGAGCGAAGTCGGTTATGTTCCTGGCTTCTCGTGGTGTCAGCTTGAATTGAGCTTGGAAAAGGAATATTTTCAACACATAAATTCCTTTCCTCATCCAACGAGCGTGGTGTGTTGGGCCGGGAGCTCGAAATGACTCGTTCCCACTTCCTCCGCCAAGGAACAAGAGAGATAAGCGCAAGAATTCTTGATAATCGTCCCTTGGTTGCTGCACTTCGAGTGCATGTGGCAAATAATCCAGCATCTCTTTCCGCAATCTGCTCAATACCGGATCCTGGAAGAGTTCGTCGGTTGCTGCAACACACGCATCTTGATTTATCGATGGCCATTGTTTGGAAGACAATAACAACTACGATGTTATGTACACAGATTTTGCTAAAGCTTTCGACAAATGTGACCATGGTATAATAACACATACAATTAAATATATGGGAATAACAGGCAAAGTGGGAAAATGGATCTACAACTTCCTCAGAGAACGTCTGCAGGTCGTCAAAATTCAAGGTATATCATCAGCAGAATCGGAAGTACGCAGCTCAGTACCACAAGGGACAGTACTGGCCCCACTCCTGTTCATTATCATGCTAACAGACACAGACAGCGGAGTAAACAGCAACAGTATAGTAACATCTTTTGCAGACGATACAAAGATCAACAGAAAAATCAGCGATGTACATGACGTGGAGGCCTTGCAGAGGGACACGAACAAAATATACAAATGGTCAGAAGACAACAACATGTCATTTAACACCGAGAAATTTCAGCTCCTGAGATATGGTAGAAAAGAAGAACTTAAACAGACTGCATATTATGCTCCAGATAGACAGGAAATTCAGAGAAGCACGAAAGCGATCGATCTCGGGATAACAATGACAGATGATGCGAAATTCGAAACACAAAATCAGATAGCGATAAATAAAGCAAAAAGAGTCGCGGGACAGGTACTAAGAACGTTCAAGAGAAGGGACAGGACAATAATGATTCCCCTGCTAAAAACACTGATTATTATACCAAAACTTGAATACTGCTCAGTTTTGACGTCCCCATATAAAAAGGAAGAAACTAATAAACTAGAAGAAACGCAAAGGCATTTCATAGCCAAGATTGATAGCTGCAAAGAACTCAACTACTGGGAAAGATTACGTAAACTAAATCTGTACTCCCTGGAAAGAAGAAGAGAGAGGTACACCATAATCTACATATGGAAAATGATCGAAAAACTGGTACCAAACCTAAAACTAAACCCAATTACCATTCAAACAACACTGGAAAATAGGAAAGGCAGAATGTGTAGTGTTCCCAAATTAAAGGCCAGACAAGGGACCTCCTCAACTCTGAAGGAAAATAGCTTGGTTGTCAGGGGGCCAAGACTTTTCAACCAGCTTCCAAAGGACCTCAGAAACGTAACAGGGGTCAAAGTTGAAGTCTTCAAGAGAAGACTGGATGCCTGGTTCAGGACGGTACCAGATGAGCCGGGCGTGCCTGGCTATGTATGGTGGAGAGCGCAAGAAAGCAACTCGCTCCTCCACCAAACCAGACCTAGAGGCGGGGCCACCAGCTTGACCTCCGTGTGAAGAGAGACCAACGCACGAAACAACATAAGGTTCATAAGGTAAGGTGTATATATAAAACCTTTGGTTTGCTTCCGCCCGAAGTGTTCATTCTGACGAAGGTCAAGCTTTTCGCTCCACCTTAGACCTACAGTTTAACGTGGAATCCGAACCACGCCCCACCAGCAGCCCAGCGTCTTAACCACTAGGCCACCCAGGCTACCCATTTATCTACCAACCACTTTCTTTATTGTGTGGAAGGATGGACAGCTGGGTTTTGCTGCGCGCCGGCTGGCTGCCGTCACCGGGTCTCGATCCCGAGGCCGATGGATTCGTAGTCACACTACACCACCGAGGCGCATACACACACACACACACACACATATATATATATATATATATATATATATATATATATATATATATATACACAAACTTTAATCTTCATGATTCGAACGCGGGCCCTCTGACTCGTAGACCCGGACATTGACCATTCGGCTACGACAGACAGTATAAGAATCAAAAACCTGGCGACATTTCATCACTTGAGGGAAGCACCAAACGCTTTCATGTTCAGTACTTCGAGTACAAGGGGCTAATAATGTAAAAATACCTCTGGACGCGAAAGAGTAGTGTCTCTGTTGATGGAATGTTGCCAAGTTGTTATTTACATATGCAAAAATGCACAGTTTATCATTATATATACTAGCCAAAGTGGGCCATACGGGCCCATTTAGCTAGACCTGCGGTGCTGGGGCATTCGGACCCCCAATTACTGGGGGAGTCTATTATTCGGTTAATATAGCTATAGAAAAGAACTCAGCCATGAATTTTGATACAATGGGTTCGGATGTGAAGCTTAAGATTTTCATTGCTGCGTTCTTTTCTATAGTTTTATTGACCGAATAATTGAACCCTCAGTAATTGGGGGTCAATTATTCGGTCAATAAAACTATAGAAAAGAATGCAGCAATGAAAATCTTAAGCTTCACATCCGAACCCATTGTATCACGCAGTGGAAATCTTAACGCGCAAGAGTAAAAAGCTGAAACAAAGCAAAGCGCATTTATTTCTATGTTCAGAATCGCTTAATAAGTTAATAGTTGTTGTTGTTTAGCCGATCAGCCTACCCTGATCGAGCAAGCCGGCGGCACGCAGGCAACCGATCGCCCTCTCCGGAGTGGACCAGAGGTTCAGCGTACTAGTGATGTTGTGTTGTGTTCGTTGTTGTGCTAGAGCGGTACAGTCTGTCATAATGTGTTCAATTGTTTGTGGTGTGTCCTGGCACAGGTGGCAGGTGTCGTCTATGGAGTTGTCTAGTCTGTGTTTATATGTCCGTAAGTTAGGGTGATGTCTACATCGGAATCGTGCTAAGTTAACTCGATCCGATCTGCTCAGGCTGATCTCTGACCTGTTAATGGGTGGCGGCTTCGCACCTAGGACCGCATTCGGACCGAGTCGTGTCAGTGCTTTGTGGGCTAATTAGGTGTGTGTGTATGTGTTTTCTGTACTGTGTGATGTCTGTGGGGCGTGGTATGGAATGGAGTATTTGGTTATAATGTCTCTCTGGTGTTACCTTAATGGTGCGAGGTGTCGGTGCGTGATTGTACATGTAGTGGCAAGGGTGTTGTGGGTTAGTTGTCGCTGCTGCCATGAATTGTGTTCCCCTCATGTCTAAATGTTCCCTAACTTTCAGTATTTTTGTTTCTGTGTGCAGGTCACCAGGTGTTCTATTGGTGTTGTTTGAGTGCATCCTGTAATGATACGAAGTGCGTTGTTTTGTATTGTCTGTAAGGTGTTTATGTGTGTGTTTGAGATAATGGGTGCCCAGCATGGGCTAGCATAGTCCATAACTGAGCGAATATATTGTTTGTATATGAGTGATGTTGTTTCCTGCTTGTGTTCAAAGTTTGTGCCTGTTAATAGTTAATAGTAAAGTTAATAGTAAAGTACTGTACTGTACATGGTGTCCACAGACAGACAGACAGACAGACAAACAGACAGACAGACAGGACTGGCTTTTTTATAGTAGACTAGCAAAAATACCCATCTACGGGCGGCATATTCTCTAAGCAAGTTAGAGTTTAACATTTACAATTAGCTCACGAATCACTTAAATTTTGTGCAGCTGCACAGATTTTACTTGAAAGCTCACGAACCAGTTAAATTTCAAATACAACTTGTCACATTTTTTTTTTAACTTATCATGGCTTCCGATGCGTAGCTAAAATTTTTGATGGCTACATTCTTTTCTAAATTTATTTACCAACTTGATTTTCTTCATTCCACGAAAGCGTATGAAACTCTAAAGAAGCGTGATGGGACTTGGTTTATTTTAAGAAAATTTTAGAAGTTAAAAATCTTGAAATTTAAATGTTTCGTGTTTTAGCATATCAATAATTTTTGGGGTAAGCTTCACAAATCTTGACACAATGTGAAGCTTAGGATTTTTATGGCTGCGTTCTTTTCTATAGTTTTATCGCGGTGCTGGGCCTTCGGGCCCAGTAATTGGTGGGGGAGGGAGGGTTGATCACACATACATTTTCGTTCATTACTCATCAATCCCCATCCACCTACAGACTCGACACGACCATTACACCCTTCAATACAGACCAGACCACCAAGATCATCAAAAACATTAAGAATTCGAAGGCTACTGGACCAGACAACATATCTAACATACACCTTAAACACTTGGGCCCACAAGGAATACTAGCTCTCACAAATATCAGCACATATTCATACCAAAACTGTATTATTCCTGACATATGGAAACAAGGTAAAATTATTACACTACTCAAACCAAACAAAAATCCAGCAGAACCAGCTTCCTATAGACCCATTACTTTACTATGCACACCTTCCAAAGTAACAGAAAGACTAATCTTACAAATCACCAACCCACACATACCACTATCGCTTACTCAACATGGATTTAGACCTCACCACTCAACCACGACATTACTCACTAACCTCACGCAGCACATCATGGATGGCATCAACTCCAGAAGACCAGCTCAACGTACACTATTAGCAACAATAGACATTAGTAAAGCATTTGATGCTATCCCACGCTTCCCTCTCATAAACAAAATACTCAACACAAACATGCACAATAACACCAAAAGGTGGCTGAGCAACTATCTTTCAGAAAGATACTCACATGTCACATTTAATGGCAAGTCATCCAAAAACAAGCTTTTTCGGAATGGGGTCCCTCAAGGCTCTGTTCTCTCACCAACACTGTTCAACTTATACATGTATGACATTCCAACACCCATAGATAACAAGCTTACCTTATCATCATATGCAGATGACATCACTCTAACATCCACCCACAACAACATCGACACCGCTACAAATAACCTACAAACATACATAAACAGTATACAAGACTGGCTCACACACAATAGACTCAAAGTAGCGCCCACAAAATCAACCATCACCTTGCTAACAAGCAACACAAAAGAACACCAGATAATTCCACAGTTTACACTAAACGACACCAACATTCCACACACTCACAGAACCAAAATACTTGGGGTCACATACAACACATCATCATCTTTTGCAAACCACATTCAGAACATTAAAAACAAATGTACAAGACGTAACAGACTTAACACGCTTAGGGTACTAACAGGCACAAACTTTGGACACCAGCAGGAAACAACATCACTCATATACAAACAATATACTTACTCAGTTATGGACTATGCTAGCCCATGCTGCGCACCCATTATCTCAAACACACACATAAACACCTTACAGACAATACAAAACAACGCACTTCGTATCATTACAGGATGTACCCAAACAACACCAATAGAACACCTGCACACAGAAACAAAAATACTGAAAGTTAGGGAACATTTAGACATGAGGGGAACACAATTCATGGCAGCAGCGACAACTAACCCACAACACCCTTGCCACTACATGTACAATCACGCACCGACACCTCGCACCATTAAGGTAACACCAGAAAGACATTATAACCAAATACTCCATTCCATACCACGCCCCACAGATATCACACAGTACAGAAAACACATACACACACACACCTAACCCACAAAGCACTGACACGACTCGGTCCGAATGCGGTCCTAGGTGCGAAGCCGCCACCCATTAACAGGTCAGAGATCAGCCTGAGCAGATCGGATCGAGTTAACTTAGCACGATTCCGATGTGGACATCACCCTAACTTACGGACATATAAACACAGACTAGACAACTCCATAGACGACACCTGCCACCTGTGCCAAGACACACCAAACAATTGAACACATTATGACGGACTGTACCGCTCTAGCACAACAACGAACACAACACAACATCACTAGTGCGCTGAACCTCTGGTCCACTCCGGAGAGGGCGATCGGTTACCTGCGTGCCGCCGGCTTGCTCGATCAGGGTGAGCTGATCGGCTAAACAACAACAACAACATCCATACAAAGTTTGGTCGAAATCGGTTCAGAAACGTAAAAGTTTTTTCTGCGGACAGACAGACAGACAAACACATTTTCGGGTGAATTATAGTAGTAATATATATATATATATATATATATATATATATATATATATATATATATATATATATAGATATATAGCGTCGATTGCGGGGGGGAATGCAGAGGACATGGCCCCCCCACTTTCGTGGATGAATTGCTATAAATGCTACTTATTAATGGCACCTAATAAGACGTTATATGTTGTATTATATGCATATACAAACGTAATAGCAATATTATAAATTATTGTCATGAACACCGGTGTATATTTATCATGGAATTTTTCATTTTAATAATTGCACGTAGCATTTGTGTGTTCTTGGTCATTAAGTACGCTAGCATGGGCGCAAAAGGGTCGAGTGCAATGCAATGTTGCAAAAAGTTATGCAACAAAAGGGGATGGGTCTTGCAACAAGTCAATACTGCAAAGGGGGGAGGGAGTTATGCACCAAGTCATTGCTGCAAAAGGGGGAGGGGGGTATGCAACAAGGGGAAGAGGTTATCCCCAAGCTGCAATGAAGGGGAGAGGGAGCTTTGGGGGGAAAAGGGAGGATGACCTCACCCGAAAGGGGTAACCTTAACCTAAGAGAGGGAGCGAAGGAGAAGGAGGAGGGTCTTTGGAGGAGAAGTGGGATGTCCTCACCCCCCCAAAGGGAAACCCTAACCTAAGCCTTAACCTAAGAAGAAGAGAGGAATGTTCGCCTGGCTCCAGCCAGACGCATAATGAACGTCCAGGGACCCAACATCCGTTATATAGAGGGTCGTGAGTTGCCAGATACCCCTATATATTTTAATTATGTTCAGATGTACCTTATTAGGGTGAGTTGCCAGATTGCACCATTTATTTTAATTTTTATTTAATGAGTTGTCAGATACCCCTATATAATTTAATTATGTTAAGGTGTACCTTATTAGGGTGAGTTATCAGAAAAAACTATTTATTTATTTAGAGGAGTTTCCATAGGCTACTATTTAATTATTTATATATGCAGGGTTACAGAAAACACCATTTAATTTAATTACGTATTTATTAAAGGCAAGACAGACGTTCTCCATAATTGCTCGAATTATTACAATACCTTTAGACAAATCCCAATATTTCTTTTTTTAGTAATATAATAAATAAGTAAATTACCGAGTGTCTATTTACTTTTGTCATTCCTCTGTGTCTTCTCAATACAGTTAACTAAGCGAAAGCTTTACACTGCCTACAAGAGACAGGAAAACGTTCTCCATAATTGCTCGAATTATTACAATACATTTAGACGAATCTCAATATTTAAAAGAAATTCACTTGACAATTAATCCGAAATAAATAAAAAACCAAATTGACCACAGAATTAACAGTACACTTTATATATACACAACCAAAAGAATTAAATGAAAAGTCTATTATTTTTTATACAGAAATTTCAGCGAAATCAATGTAATTTGTGCCTATTGTGTATACTGTACGTCCAGGGCCGCCGCTTCCATTAGGCGAGGTTAGTAAATGCTAAGGGCGCCAAAGATCTGGGGGCGCCAGCGCCTCCCGCCCTGTGCACGTCTGATAGTATTATGCAAGAACAACATAAAAAAATAATGAAGGAATGAGAAGCATAGACAAATGATGAAAGGTTGTACGACGTATGTACACCAGTTTAGCTTGACTGATATTTACATAATTAACTTATTCATCTTATTGGGTCATTATAGAACTTTCACTATCACGACCTTTAACCCTTTAGGGACGGGAGTCGTAAAAGCGATTTAAAAATGTTGCGCGCACAGACGGGAGTCGTCAATAAGCGACTCGGCTTATTTACGGCTTAATATGAGTTCCGGGAGTCGTCAATAAGCGAATAACTGTTTTTATGTGACATATGCCCTTCTTGCTTGGAAAAAACAGTAGATATGTCCTTTTTGCACGCATATTTTAGCACTTTTGAGCGTTCTGATTTGTTACTACATATGCCTCGCTTTACTCGCTGTTTTGATTGGTCATGACACTTTCTTGAACTGTGAAATGATTTTATAATTTTATAATAAATGTATGTATTAGCAAATTAAAATAGATCAGTGTAAGGCAAATAGTTTCTTCAATATGGTACCTTGATTACTTTGTGGGCAAACCCAATCGTGAAGTGGGAGGCGGGTGGGGGCGCCAGCTGCAGTCCTGCTAAGGCGCCAAATAGGCTGGCGCCGGACCTGTGTACGTCTAAGGTGGAGTGAAAAACATAGATTACATTTAAACATGCGCTCCCCGTGTGCCTATTGTGTATACTGTAGGTCTAAGGTGGAGTGAAAAACATAGCTTTCATTCAAATACACACGCTCCTTGTTGCATGACTGTGTCTTATTCATGATGTGATGAACTTCTACATTTAAAAGAAAAATCTTACAATCATACTGAATAATTATTTTAAAACTAAAAATTTTAATTCATAAAACATTTTAAATCTTTAAACTTGTCCGCGATCCTTTCTTTCAAAACAACTTTTTTTTTCAAGAAAGGCAGAAGAATCTAACGGTATAACACTCGGCACCTGATTGTCCGAGGCTGCGGTTGACCCAAATTCACTCCAAAAACCCGTTTCTGCCATCCCTCACACCAAATATTGTACAAGTAAAAAGTTAATTTTAAATTCTATATATACAGAGAGAGAGAGAGAGAGAGAGAGAGAGAGAGAGAGTTACAAGGAGTTACAAGGAAAAGAAGTACCTCAAAAGGCCTTGCGGCCCATACCGAGGAGGTACCAATGGCAACGGGTGCCAGGGAAAAATTCTGTCACCCTCAAATAGTGTGCAAGATTCGGTCTAACCTTTTCTTGAACAGATCCACAGAAGAACTGTTCACAACTTCTGAAGGCAGCCTGTTCCACGTGTTACAGATCTTATACGTAAAGTAATTCCCACATACATTAGTCCTAAATCGTTTCAAATCCAACTACCAATCATTGTTGCGAGTTGGGTTATCATTTAAACTGAACATGCTTCTAAAATCGATATCGTTGAACCCGCGTAAGAACTTGAAAACCTCGATAAGTTGACCGCGCAGCCTCCGAGTTTCCAGCGGAAACAAATTCAGGGCGCATAAGCGTCGATTGTAGCCCATATGCCTAACGGAAGGGATTAACTTTGTGGCCCTCGCCTGCACTCGCTCCACCCTCTCAATATCTTGCCTGAGGGTGGGCGACCAGAACTGCACAGCATACTCCAGATGCGGCCGAACCAGAGAATTGTACAGAAAGAGCACAATCTCCTTGTTCCGAAATCGAAATTGCCGCCTGATATAACCCAACAACTTCTGGGCTTTCTTTTCCACGTCTACGCACTGTTTGGTAAACTTAAGGTCGCTGCTAATTAGCACACCCAAATCCTTTTCCAAATCAGTCGCCTCGATATTACTCCCCAACATCGAGTAGTCCGACTTGGGATTGGCGTAGCCAATGTGCATCACCTTGCATTTACCCAAGTTAAATGGCCTTGTATTTCCCTATTGATACCCTCCAACTTTTCTTGTATTATATTCCTGGCATTATCTCTGCAGTTGCCTAACTTCACCTCCACTCTCTTTCTTTTGCGGAATAGTCTTCTCTTTTGCCTCTTTAGTCAGCTCCTCTTTCCTTTTGGGTGTGATTTCGGAGCATATTTTTCTAAAATTCTCAGCATTTTTTCTTCCAAAGTTGTTAGCACTTCTTCAGTTATTTTATTCTCTTAAACTGTTCTCCACTCTAATTGGGTATATGCGATCTGATTGCCCCCAAAGGACCTCAGAAACGTTACAGGAGCCAAAGTTGAAGTCTTTAAGAGAAGCCTAGTTGCCTGGCTCAGGACGGTACCAGATGAGCCGGGTGTACCTGGCTATGTACGTTGGAGAGCACAAACAACTCGCTCCTCCACCAAGCCAGACCTAAAGGCGGGGCCACCAGCTTGATCTCCGTGTGAAGAGAGACCAACGCACAAAACAGAAACAAGGTTAAACAGTCTGCCAAACCGAAAAGATCCTTATATATATATATATATATATAAATATATATATATATATATATATATATATATATATATGGCCACAAACATATTAAGACAATGAATTCTCACACATATAATCATTAAAATTAACTTTAATGAAGTTTGATTAGTCTTTGGACAGATGAAAATTCTAAGCTCCGCCCCCTGTATGATCGGCCACTACCTGGGCATATCTCTACCCTGCGTGCTCAGTTGACCGTTGCAAGCCCTGAATCTCAGATGTGTATTTTCCCACGTAGACGAAAAATAGTAATGTCTACCTTTAATATTATGTGTTCGACGTTCATGAAGTGGTATTCGACAAGGTGTGAAGATGTGGTGGATACTGAAAGGCTCCTTATTCCACCCTCCTTTGATACTTTTGAGGCTACATTGAATCGTGCGAAGGAACAAGAGGTACAAATACTCTACGGCTATTCTGGCGAGAGCATTGCCGGATTTCGTAGTACAAACGATGTATTGAACTATGTTGTAGGACTAAACTTTATAAAAGCTTACATATACCGTGAAGTGAAAGAAACAACGCGTGCAGAAGAGAAGCAACGGTTATGGATAGTGAGTCTTGTTGATGAGTGGTGTGACAAGCGATATTATATGTTGCATCATACCAAGAACGCGTACCCTGCGGCTGAGAATGTAAATCTTGTCATCATGGAAAATCTTAAGTATTTTTTCCACTATATTAATATATATATATATTATGACGAGGTTTGTAGTGAGGTTGTCTCTAAAGGCCTGCGTGAGTTTTTAACAGAATTTAGAGACGAGTATCGTCTGTTAAGCAAAAAGGAAAAATATGGTCATATGTTTCTCTCAAATAGTGCGCCGGAGTAGGATTAAAATGTGTTTAGTTCGTGAAAATGCACGAAAATGTCTGGTTGGTTGGTAGATAAATGGGTACCCTACTTATCCTAGTGGTTAAGACGCTGTGTGCTGGTCGGGAGGTTGAGAGATCGAGTCCGGACGATGACTTTGTAATTTCTGACCGCCCGTGCTGGAGTGTAGTTCGGATTCCACGTTAAACTGTAGGTTTGAGGTGGAGTGACAAGCTTGGCCTTAGTCAAAATGAATAATTTGGGGTGAAGGAAAACCAAGATAACGAAGGTACAGTTAATTATTATTACTGTATAACTACATTTGCACCACCCTAATTTTCTATATATTTCATGAAATTATATATATATATATTAGTGGTGGACCGGATATCCGCATCCGCATCATTTTTAACATCCGCATCCACACTCTGACTGCGGATGTTATGCGGATATTACCTCTAATAAATTATGCAATTTACAATTAAATTAGCTTATAAAGTAGCTTATAAGGCCCAGTCATGCACATTTCATGTAAAGTATTAATTATATTATTAATGAACAAACAAATATATAAACCTCAAAATATAATACCTGGTAACAGAAAATTAAATGAAACCTGGTAACAGAAAATTGAATGAAACTTGTTTCATTGAATTTTCTGTGGCTGAAACTCTTGAGAAAGTTATTATTTTTATTATAATGAAAACATTAATATTAATTTTAATTCTTATGCATTGCCTGCCATAATAGTAATATCATGAAATTTGAAAAATTATGTCATATATTCATAATTCTATATTATATTGATAGATTAACTAAATATCCTCATCCGCATCCGCAGATATTGAAATTAAAGATCCGCATCCGCAGATGTTGAAAAACTGACATCCGGTCCACCACTAATATATATATAATATATATATATATATATATATATATATATATATAATGAATGCGTGCTGTTAATTAAATCGAAGGGCTTAGGACCGCTAGAATATTTATCAGCTGGTTCTTCAGTTATTCAGGTCGGTGTGCTAGAGATTCCTCACTTCTTTTGGTAGGACATTGAAAAGCTTTGGGCCTCTTATTCTGAGGGTATTTTCCATCCTCGTTTTCATGGCCCCTTGTCCCACCGCGCTGGGACCGTACAAATCTGCCTCTTCTCTCATTCCAGTTTGCTTCTATTTCATTTCTAAGGTTAGGGACAGAGCCCTCAAGTATTTTCCATATGTATATTATTGTGTCTCGCTCGCGCCTTCTTTAGAGAAAGTAGAGTTTCAATGATTGGAGTCGAGACCAGTAGTCTTCACCTTCCGTTTCCTCTATCTTAGACGTAAAAGTCCTTTGTATAGCTTCAATGTTCGCATTGTCTCGTTTTCTGTATGGGGTTGTGAGTACTGAGCAATACTCAATTATTGGTAGGACTATACTCTTCCATAATTTGTGCATGATGTTTGCTTTTCTGCTGCGGAAGCTCCTCCAGATGATTCCCATTATTTTTCTAGCCGCTGTAATTTTGATGTTCTAGCGCTCTCTGAATTCTGCGTCTGACGATTTATATATATATATATATATATATATATATATATATATATATATATATATATATTGAAGGTATGTCTTTATCGGTTCATTCTTTCCGTAGACATACAGTAATTTCAATGCTCACATCTCAAGGTGTATGAGTGAATTGCTCACTTGCACGCTCTGTCACGACAATGTTTCATTAATATTTGCAAGCATACTACTCGATCCTCAATTTTTCCCCATTTTGGTTAGGGAAATGGACATAATTGAGCGGCGGCAAATTATTACAGTACAAGGAGAAGCTATGGTCTAAACCCATAGGCCAGTTAGGTTCAGGAGCCAGCCTGCTGGAGCGAACCAGAGCCTCACCGCCAAAGTCAGACACAGAATGATGAGTTGCCAACATTGAATGTACATGGTTCCTGCATATTTTAGCTGTCAACGTCACTCTTATTTGTATCTGTATAAATTTGTTCCCTTTTTTCAAGGGATCACCTGTTAAATATCTCCAAGAAACAGTATTATCGCCACTACTCTTCATAATCCTGACATAGATGAGAACCAAAGACAGCGCAGTAACATCCGATGACACAAAGATCAGTAGAAAAATAAGAAACCTTGAAGATCTCTACAAGCAGAATGTTTTTGTAGAGATACAACACTATGAAGTTTAGCACTGAGAAATTTCAACTGTTACGGCACGGAAAAAAGGGAGGATCTAAAATCCATGGAGTGCAAAAGAAGATTAGACGCATGGTACAGAACAAGCCGCGATGAGTCGGGTGTACCTACGTGAGGTGGATAGTAAAAGACGCCAACTCACTACTTCACCAGGTCAACTCGAGAGGAGGCGCAGTAAGCTTGACCTTCGTGAAATCACCACACGTAATAATAATAATAATAATAATAATATTATAAGAGTTAGGGCAATTGTATGCAGCATTTGGGTTGATCGCTGCGCCTGACCGGTTGTCTGTTAAACTGATGCCAACCCTTTAAGTTGATTTCTGATAATTATCATTTTTAACAGTGATTTCGAAATAAAATCAATAATGTGTGTGTGTGTGTGTGTGTGTGTGTGTGCCAAAAGCAATTTTAATACTTTAAGTACAAAAGAATCGAGATTAGTTGCCCAAATAACTATTCTTATTGCCATGTTTCTTTTTTCCTACTCAAGTCATCTCAGCAGTAAAATTTGTGGTGGAAAATTTTTTTTTTCTTTGTGGGACGAGTATCATTAATATACTGTATATATGTATACACAATCCAATTACGCCTTCTACTCATATTGTAAACTGAACTTCATAATGTTTGCAGATGATACAACTGTGTCTTTTTCTTGCAAAAAATATATTTAATTCAGAACAGTAAAGCCTAAAGCTTAAGGGCTATATTAAATAAAATAAATAGTCGAGCATCACTATTATTCATGTCATTGTAAAACGAAAGTAGTACATTAGTGAGACATGTTTAATTCAATTATGTTCCTAAAGAACATTTAAATCTATCCGAAAATAGTGCTTCTCGTACTTTAGTTAATAGATTGAATATTAAGATGACCGAAAAAAATTGTGCGAAATCGAGAAGACAGAGGATTGACAAAAGTAAATATACACTTTCGGGGTGCAATTCCGCAAGGATTGACAAAAGTAAATAGACACTTTCGGGTGCAATTCCGCAAGGATGGACAAAAGTAAATAGACACTTTCGGGGTCGGCGCGCGGTAAAACCCAGCTATTCAGCCTTCGGCACAATTGGTTGGTAGATAAATGGGTGCCCTGGGTAGCCTAGTGGTTGAGACGTTGTGCTGCTGGTAGGGCGTTGTTCTAATTCCACGTTAAACTGTAGGCTAAGATGGAGTAAAAAAGCGGGCGCGCGCGTGTGTGTGTGTGTATGTGTGTGTGTTATAGTAATGTCTAATTAAGAATTTAATGTTTGTTTATAAATTAATGTTCAAATATATCAAACTTATAAAATACGAGTTGGGAGTGCAAATTAAAAGCAATAATAATATTTAATGGATGTAATTACAATAAATTATGGTTGAGTATAGTAATGTCTAATTAAGAATTTTAATAATGTTTGATTAATGAAGATAATATTTAATACGTAAAATTTAAGATAAATGATGGTTTGTTTATTAAAATTATTAAATACGAATGGGCAAAACAAGGAGTCGGCCCGCGAAGGCTGGGTTTCTAAAAATACCCCCAGTCATTCAGGCAGGGCTGTAAGCGTGAGGTGTGACCATGGGATCGTAAATTTAATTGTTTTTATGTGCCCCTCTCCGACGTAAGATACTATAATAAAATCTCCCACTCGCGTCCCCTCAAATTATCAAAAGTGTTTTCGGAAGTAAATAAAGTGTCAAAAGTGTTAACAAAGAGTGTAATTAACCCCCTTTTCCCCTTCTCTTAGTCTAACGGTTTTTCGACCACGCGTCGGTTCACGCTACCATATTTATAAAGCATTTATAGCGAGAACGAGTGTTCAGAGAATGATTAATGATAGAAGTAAAACGGAATACCGAGAATAAAGATAAAGAAATAAGTAAATATTATAATTAAAGTGAAACACTACATTTGGTGGCTAGCGGTGGGCCTACATCACGAGCCTCTTAGTTCGATTAAAAATGGTTCCGGACCGGTATTATAGATTATAGCATTAATGAATAGTCTGTTTCGATTATTAAAATATCAAAATGCAAAGTGTATCCCCCGTTTGCAGGCAAATTTCGATTTCCATTCCTTCAATTTCATGGTCAAGGTAATTCAAAATGGCGCCTCGCCTTCGACATCCTTGTAGCGTCCCTTAAAAACTTCGCGCCTGAAAATTTCATTTGCTTTTTTTCCTTTCTTTTCGTGGAGTCCGTTTGATTCTGAAATGTTCGTTTGTTCCATTTTTCATCGTACGGTTTCGTTACTTTTCGCAGTCTAGTGACTCAAAATGTCTTTTAGTCGTGGTTCAGTGAGTCGGTAGAAAGATTTACGGTCTGACTCAATATTGCTCATAGTCGTCTGCTCGCGACACAGTAAATTCGAGAGTCGTTATTCCGTTAAATTTCGTTTGGTCCGTTGGAGAGGAAGTTTTTCAAAATTGATCGCACTGTCTGAATGGCTCGTTCGTTCTTTTCTTTTCTTTTCGTCTCTTGCCTTTTCGTATCTTCAACTTGACTGTTGTCTCAAAACAGCCTATTTTTTGTTTAAAATTTTAGAATTAGTAAAAATTGTGATCATAGTAATAATAATAATAATAATAATGATGATTAATAAATAAATGTTAATTCAATGATTTTAGTTGTTTAAATAAATTGTGACACGCATTTTCATACGGTAAAGTTAAAAGTGGTTGAGCGTAAAATAGTAACGCATTTTTAGGCAATGAATATATATATATATATATATATATAGTACAGTATTGTAAGAGATTTAATGAACATGTAACAAAATTTTCCAGGATTCATTAGTAGAGTTTTGAAGATTATTTCTCGATTGGATGTATATAATGATAGGCTTATTTTATTGTTTATGTAGGTTTACGAGCTTTTGTTCGCTTCGCTTCGCGCTAAATAGGATTAAGTTACATTTTAAGGGACAGTCGAAAAATAATCTTAAACATACTGATTCATACTGGGTCTAATTCGAAAGTTGTCAGATTATATGCTTGCCGTATAGGATTGTGTTAGACTTGAAAATAAGCTAAATTGGTTTAACTGAAATAGAGAAATTGTGTCGTAAAATTTTCGATAAATTCATTTTTTTTTTTTTTTATATACTCATAATTATATACTTGTATATTGACTTATACTTATATATTGATTATATATATAAATTATATACATTTATATACTCATTAAATTTTGTAGGTGGGCTGTTTTTGTGGCTATCTTTTTTTTCTCTCTCTCTTCTTTTTCTTTTCAAGACAATTCCGACTCATATTTTGTATTAAATTATAGTACCTTTTAATTATTATAAATATTTTCTACATAGTTATTTAATAATATTTTAATTGATTCAACATAAATAATCATAGAATTTTCCTTAATAAGCACAAATGTGGACCATGGTTAAAATTTTATTCTGAATTTAGATTTTATTGCAATAAGGGGTGTTTTGGGTTGACATTTCATTCTGGGTATTAAAAAATGAAAAATTTCTTTTTTATGTTCGCGCGTTTGCATAGAAAATATTACAAAATTGTCAGGATGTAATGCAGCTTCATTCGGTTAGGAATATTGTTCTAGAGGCTCGCAATATACAATGATTGGTTTGAAATTTTTTTGTTTACATAGTAGGTTGCGTGTAATTTTGATTCATATTGTCTGTTCTTATTTAAAATAACGATGTAAATTTGTAGTTTCAATTGGAAACGATAAATTAAAGGATTTTTGTAATTTACGAACCACACTGGGTTGTCTGTTGAAGGAGAGAGTTGTCTCTCAGATGTAATTTATGAATTGCGAGTTTGCTTCCGATGAAATTTAGCTTTTTCAGGTTGGAATTACTGTATTAAAATAATTTTCGGTAGTAATATTTAAATTTTTTTTACTTTCGAATAACTGTTTTGGAAAATTGCTATTGTTTAAGCTTCAGTTGGGTTATCGATGCAGTTGAAAACCTTTGGTAGAGTGTTAACCTTTTGTATTTGAATGTATCAATGTGATTTCTGAC
The DNA here is from genome assembly GCA_023014485.1 of Bathynomus jamesi. NCBI lineage: Eukaryota > Metazoa > Arthropoda > Malacostraca > Isopoda > Cirolanidae > Bathynomus > Bathynomus jamesi. The sequence continues at coordinate 332,689 of JAJOZX010001378.1, read as the reverse complement.
GGTAGTTTGAACAATAATATTTCTTAAATTATAATAGCGGTTACTATTTATGGGCGCTTTTATATTTATACTGTACAATTTTGTTTCGTACGTTTTATGACTTTTTTTTATCTTCTCCGATGTAACTGCCGTAAGTGACCTTATTGGTAGCTAGATGTGATTAAATTTTTGCGAAATTTTGAGATTTGTCATTTTTTTTTCCGTGAATTTGGCCAGAGCAAAAATTGTAGTTATTGTTTCGAAGTGAACTGTCAAGAAAATTCGGTAAATTAAATATGCAATGATAATCAATAGCAGTATAAATCGTTTCGAATAACTTTTTTCAAAATTTCAAGAGGCTCGATTTGGAGGCAACCAAGTTGCATCCGAGTTCCATCCATTGAGTTTAGTCGACCCGATAGGTGATCGATCACCAATGAGAGAGAAGATGAGTAGAGATAAGAGAAGAGAAACCGAAATGCGCATGGACTTGACGCAGGACGATTTCGGAAGAGTAGAGAAGCGAAGAGAAGAGAAACTGAAATGTGCAGGGTCTTGGCACACGAAAGTTTCGATCGAAGATGGTCTACTGGTATTTTTCGGGCAGTAGCTGGTCAGGCTGCTCGATGCTTCGCTAAATATGTGTTTTAGCACGCGGTAGGCAAGCCACGAGAGCTTGAACGGGTGTCTAAGGCTGTACTGTCCATACAGACATAAAGTAGGTTCGTTGCGAAACGGCCTACGGCGAAGTGATCGTTTGATTATTGCCAGTGAGAGAACCTCTCAGCAGGACGTAGGAAGAGCAGCGTTCACCGACAAAAGTTGAGATGAGAGAGGCGAGTTGATTCATCGACTTCTAGAATTGCAAATTTCGTCCAATTCCAGTGCGCGGTTCCACTTTCAGTATACCCCCCCCCTGATCCTTTTAGAATTGGACGTCTCTCTTGTCTTTTTTCTTTTTCGCCATTTGGAGAGAGCGGAACCAACCTAAAAGCGTGCTGACCTGTTGCATGTTGATGGCGGAACCAACCTAAAAGCGTGCTGACCTGTTCCATGATGATGGCGGAACTAACCTAAAAGCGTGCTGACCTGTTGCATGTTGATGCAATCCCTTGCATTCTAGCGAAGTGAGCAGGAGCTGCGATTGAAAACTGAAGAAGTCCGTTGTCAGCGTACGGATTGCGATCTAAACAACGTCCGGCTATGAATGTACTGATTATTATGAAATTAAAATTATAAGTGAAAGGGTGCCATTATTGCCCATATTTGTTTTGTTTCGTGAAAGTAGTATGTGCGCTCTGGTCAGTATTTTATGTAAACTTTTTTTATTTTTTCTAGGTTGCCCTGATAGTAACTGTATAATTATACAAATAATTGTTTCAAATGTAAAGCGATCTTTGATGAGGAATCGCTGGAATAGATTGTGAACTTGAAATTTGTGTAGCCACTGTAAGAAAATTTTCCGTTATTTTTTTGGCACGTTGTAGATTAGTTACAGGTTGTAATTTGATTATTAGTGTGAAATGTTATTTTATGCAAATGTGAAATTATAATGTTTGTTTTCGATTTTTATATGATACAAAATATATGATGTGTGGAATTTGTCATTCTACTGATTTCTTGTTTATCTCAACTTTGAATTTGTTAAAGAAAAGAAAAAAAATTGCAAAATAAATAACTTTGTTGAATAAATTAATAAATTTGTGAAACGATATTAATAAGTTTTCCTAGTGAAAACTTATTTTCAAGGGGGGTGATGCGAGTATAGTAATGTCTAATTAAGAATTTAATGTTTGTTTATAAATTAATGTTCAAATATATCAAACTTATAAAATACGAGTTGGGAGTGCAAATATAATAATTGATGAAAATATAATAATATTTAATGGATGTAATTACAATAAATTATGGTTGAGTATAGTAATGTCTAATTAAGAATTTTAATAATGTTTGATTAATAAAGATAATAATATTTAATATGTAAAAATTAAGATAAATGATGGTTTGTTTATTAAAATTATTAAATACGAATGGGCAACACAAGGAGTCGGCCCGCGAAGGCTGAGTTTCTAAAAATACCCTCGAGTCACTGGGCAGCGTTTGTGTCTTTGGCATGTAAGATGTAATTGTGTGAAATTAGAATAGGATTTCGGATCTCTCCAACTAAAATGTTTACGTAAATTTTACCCTTCGCATTCCCCCGTGTAACTAAAGTCATTTCGGCGTAAATAAAGTATAAAAAAGTGTAAATCCGAGTATATTTACCTCCCCTTCACCCACGCATTGATTTGAAATGATAACGGGTCCCGCTCACCTCGGTTCACGCTACCACGCGTTTATAAAGTATTGTGAAAACGAGTAAAGAGAGTGTAAAGAGAAATGCAATAAAGAGCAGAAAGTAAAGTAAATAATGAATTATAGTAAATAATAAAACATATTCACGACAGGTGGTGTGTGTGTGTGTGTGTGTGTGTGCGTGTGTGTGAATTACTTTACCTATAAGATCTGTGAAATCATCTTAGTTGCTTGTTATTGAACTCTTTCGATATTGGAATATACTCGTATAATATATATATATATATATATATATATATATATGTGTGTATATATATATAGTTTCAGAGTTCATTCGGGTTCGAGACCCGGTGACGGCAGCCGTCGGCGCGCGGTAAAACGATTATCCTTCCGCACAATTGGTTGGTAGATAAATGGATACCCTGGGTGACCTAGTGGTTAAGATGCTGTGTTGCTGGTGTTTCGGAGTCGACGTTAAACTGTAGGTCTAAGGCGGAGTAAAAAGCTTGACCTTCGTCAGAATTGAACAATTCGGGGGGATGCTAATGGAAGGTTACCAATAAAGTAAGAACAACATTTTTAATGCATGAAGGATAGGACAGGGGGGTAGTAATGTAGTAAGTTTTAGGAGAAGTCGCTTGGTTTTTATATGAAGTTTAACACTGAGAAATTTCAACTGTTACGGTACGGAAAAAGGGAGGACCTAAAATTCCATGGAATAGAAAAGATTAGACGCCTGGTACATACAAACCCCGATGAGCCTGGTGTACCTGTGTGAGGTGGAGAGTAAAAGAAGCCAACTCACTACTTCACCAGGCCAACTCGAGAGGAGGCGCAGTAAGCTTCACCTTCGTGAAATCACAGCACGTAATAATATGGCAATGACTCGGTTGAATGCTCGGTGAAACATCTACCTCCGTATTCAGGTCCATGACATGCTTTTTTTCAAAACGAAAAGATTGTATAACACGAGTCAAATCCTTTAAGTTGATTTCTGATCGAAATAAAGTCAATAATGTGTGTGTGTGTGTGTGTGTGTGTGTGTGTGTGTGTGTGTGTGTGTGCCGTCTTCAGTTTTACGAGAATTAACTATCGCTCTCGCTCGCTCTCTCTCTCTCTCTCTCTCTCTCTCTCTCTCTCTCTCTCTGTATATATAGAATTTAAAATTAAGTTTTTACTTGTACAATATTTGGTGTGAGCGGTGGCAGAAACGGGTTTTTGGAGTGAATTTGGGTCAACCGCAGCCTCGGACAATCAGTGCCGAGTGTTATACCGTTAGATTCTTCTGCCTTTCTTGAAAAAAAAAATGTTGTTTTCAAAGAAAGGATCGCGGACAAGTTTAAAGACTTAAAATGTTTTATGAATTAAAATTTTTAGTTTTAAAATAATTATTCAGTATGATTGTAAGATTTTTCTTTTAAATGTAGAAGTTCATCACATCATGAATAAGACACAGTCATGCAACAAGGGGCGTGTGTATTTGAATGTAATCTATGTTTTTCACTCCACCTTAGACCTACAGTATACACAATAAGCACACGGGGAGCGTATGTTTAAATGTAATCTATGTTTTTCACTCCACCTTAGACCTACAGTATACACAATAGGCACAAATTACATTGATTTCGCTGAAATTTCTTTATAAAAAATAATAGACTTCTCATTTAATTCTTTTGGTTGTGTGTATATATATATATATATGTATATATATATATATATATATATATATATATATATATATAAAGTGTACTGCTATTTTCTGTGGTCAATTTGGTTTTTTATTTATTTCGGATTAACTGTCAAGTAAATTTCTTTTAAATATTGGGATTCGTCTAAATGTATTGTAATAATTCGAGCAATTATGGAGAACGTTTTCCTGTCTCTTGTAGGCAGTGTAAAGCTTTCGCTTAATTAACTGTATTGAGAAGACACAGAGGAATGACAAAAGTAAATAGACACTTTGGGTAATTTACTTATTATATTACTAAAAAAAATAAAATATTGGGATTCGTCTAAATGTATTGTAATAATTCGAGCAATTATGGAGAACGTCAGTCTTGCCTTTAATAAATACGTAATTAAATTAAATGGTGTTGTCTGGTAACCCTGCATATATATAAATAATTAAATATTGGCCTCTGGAAACTCCTCTATAAATAAATAAATAGTTCTTTCTGACAACTCACCCTAATTAGGTACACCTGAACATAATTAAATTATATAGGGGTATCTGACAACTCATCTAAATAAAAATTAAAATAAATGGTGCACTCTGGCAACTCACCCTATTAAGGTACACCTGAACATAATTAAAATATATAGGGGTATCTGGCAACTCTCGACCCTCCATGAACAGATGTTTTTTATTTTATTTTTGTTTAAGGTGCTGCAACCCTGGAACAGATGTTGGGCCCCTGGACGCTCATCATGCGTCTGGCGACACCCCACCTTCTCCCCCAAAGACCCTCCTCCTTCTTTCTCTCCCTCTCTTAGGTTAAGGTTACCCCTTTGGGGTGAGGTCCTCCTCCCTTCTCCCTCCAAAGTTCCCTCTCCCCTTAATTGCAGCTTGGGTGATAACCCCTCCCCCGTTATTGCATAACCCTCTCCCTCCTTTGCCGCAATGATTTGGTGCATAACCTCCACCCCCTTTGCAGCATTGAATTGTTGCAAGACCCCTCCCCCTTTGTTGCATAACATCTTGCAGAATTTCCCCTCCCTCCTTTGCAACATTGATTAACATTTGCAACATTGCCCTGCACTCTACCATTTTTCGGCCATACTACTTACGCGAAATGGAAATATGTTAAATAAATGGTTTTGTTACGTATCATTTTCAATATCAAAGTGTGATCAAAGTGCAGTTTATTTGTTTTACATTTCACGAACATATTTTGTTATCAGTTTATGTACATTGACCTCTGTTGTCTACATGTAATAAAAGATTTATTTCGGTTAAACATATGTGTGATATTATGTTACATGAAAGGTTAAATATTATAAATAGTTTGTATTGCGTTTCTTATTTCTGCAAAAAAATGTTTAAATAAAGAAAGACATAAAATGATTAAATACAACTGAATTTTTTTCAACATGCTGAGAAAAATACAAAAAACGAGTAAATGGCAAATTATGACATTGATATATTACACGCAATAGCTACTCAGAGTATTGTTTGATTCGCTGTTTGAAGGCGAAGTGTCCCCCCCCCACTATTTTAGAGCAATCGACGCCCCTGTGTGTATATATATATTTAAAACACAACATAAGATAGCATTAAACAGAGCAAAGAGAATAACTAGGCAGATACTGAGAACCTTTAAACGAAGGGATAGGAATATAATGATTCCTCTAATGAAAACACTGATCATACCCAAACTGGAATACTGTTCGGTCCTAACATCCCCATATAAAACGAAGACATTAGACATCTAGAAGGGATTCAGAGAAGCTTCACAGCCAAGATCAAGGGGTGCAAAGAACTAAATTACTGGGTAAGGTTACGCGAACTAAACCTATATTCACTGGAAAGGAGAAGAGAGAGATACACCATTATTTACACTTGGAAAATAATGGAGAAACTAGTCCCTAATCTTACTCTGAACCCTGTAACTCCCCAAACAACGGTGGAAAGTAGAAAAGGAAGACTGTGTCGTGTTCCCAAATTAAGGGCTAGACAGGGACCATCCTTAACCCTGAAAGAAAATAGTTTTGTTGTGAGAGGACCAAAACTGTTTAATCAGCTGCTCAAAGACCTAATGAACACAAATGGTGTTGCAGTGGACATCGTCAAAAGAAGATTAGACGCCTGGCTCAGAACAATCCCCGATGAGCCGGGAGTACCTGGCTATGTGAAGTGGAGAGTACAAGAGACCAACTCATTACTTCACCAGGCCAACTCGAAAAGAGGGGCAACAAGCTTGACCTTAGTGAAATGAGGAATCATCGCACGGAACCTTTGAAAGGTTGTTGTTGTTGGTTAGCCGACTAGCCCACCCTGATCGAGCAAGCCGGCGGCACGCAGGTAACCGATCGTCCTCTCCGGAGTGGACCAGAGGTTCAGCGCACTAGTGATGTTGTGCTGTGTTCTATGTTGTGCTAGAGTGGTACACTCTGTCATAATGTGTTCAATTGTTTGTGGTGTGTCCTGGCACAGGTGGCAGGTGTCGTCTGTGGAGTTGTCTAGTCTGTGTTTACATGTCCGTAAGATGGGGTGATGTCCACATCGGAATCGTGCTAGTTAACTCGATCCGATCTGCTCAGGCTGGTCTGTAGCCTGTTAATGGGTGGCGGCTTCGCACCTAGGACCGCATTCGGACCGAGTCTTGTCAGTGCTTTGTGGGTTAGGTGTGTGTGTGTGTGTGTGTGTGTGTGTGTGTTTTCTGTACTGTGTGATGTCTGTGGGGCGTGGTATGGAATGGAGTATTTGGTTATAATGTCTCTCTGGTGTTACCTTAATGGTGCGAGGTGTCGGTGCATGATTGTACATGTGCTGGCAAGGGTGTTGTGGGTTAATTGTCGCTGCTGCCATGAATTGTGTTCCCCTTATGTCTAAATGTTCCCTAACTTTCAGTATTTTTGTTTCTGTGTGCAGGTGTTCTATTGGTGTTGTATGAGTACATCCCGTAATGATACGAAGTGCGTTGTTTTGTATTGTGTGTAAGGTGTTTATGTGTGTGTTTGAGATAATGGGTGCCCAGCATGGGCTAACCTAGTCCATAACTGAGCAAATATATTGTTTGTATATGAGTGATGTTGTTTCCTGCTGGTGTCCAAAGTAGTGATGGATCGAATAACCGCAACCGCCACCGCACTACAACCGCACAAAAATTCACAACCGCAACCGTAACCGCAACCGCCGTTCCATAAGTGCGGTTGCGGTTGTAAGGTGAAAATGCAGCAAAAATATTATTCTTGAAATTCACACTGCCTGTCATTAAGTTTGACATCAGTTTTTCAAATGAATAATAATCCATAACTTTCCAATGGGTGGAGGCTGGGAAAGTGGTATGGTGGGATGAACAGTGCGATGGGTCCTCGTCCCTCATCCTGGTAACACAGTGCAAAATATGGTTTTAATTAATTTGACCTATTCTTTCATAATAGCTATATAAGTTTAGAATATACTTCATTTAAATAGTATTTATTTAGTAAATACCTTATGTTGAACACAAGTTTTGCAACACACAAATAGCGGTAGCGGTGTATTGCAAAACTTGTGTTCAACATGAGGTATTTACTAAATAAATACTATTTATATATATTATGTACCAAGTGTGGCTAAATCGCACTATAGTGGCTAAATCCAGTTAATAATTACGCATTTTTCCTAGTATATGATAACTGCAACCGCAACCGCGGTTGGAAAAAATTCGACAACCGCAAACACAACCGCAACCGCGGTTGTGAAAAACCGAC
>JAJOZX010001378.1:102500-320000 GCA_023014485.1 Bathynomus jamesi | reverse complement strand
GACCTTTGGCCAGAATTTCTGGAAATGCTTGAAAATCTTTATGTTTGGAGATTTTGAGTTATCGTTCAAAAGTATCTCATATGCTTTGCACAAAACAAGCTCATGAATGTGATGTCTGCATGCCAGAAAAAGTATATTCTGTTGAAGGTATTGCTCTAGTATAGTGCATGTACCTTCCCTTTGTTCAGTGTTGCTGGCAGTGGTATCGAAACTTAAGCCAATAATTTTATGTGTGATATTCCACTCTTCAATTGTTTCAATTACTGCTTTAGCGACCGTCTCTCCAGTGGAATCAGGAAGTTTTGGGACACTCAGTAATTTTTCAACACCATTTCCAGAAACCGCGATTGGTAAGCGATCAACATTTGTCTGATCTTGACTTGTGAGGTCTGGTAACATTTTGCCATCCCAGTGTAAAACAAAAGGGACATGAGCATTGCCGAAGGAGTTTTTTATTTCCAGCGCACTAGTTTCCCGATATTTGGCTCTAGCCCGATGAATGGCCCTGTGACTAATTATCATGTCACCAACGTCATGTCCAAGACTTTGTGCTACGGCACTGATAATATGCGATGCACTTCTACTTGTTGTTGATGTTCTGTCCAGTGTAAAGACAACTGCTTTATCAATTACCTGTTTAGTGCCTCGTTTAGGTGCCTTACGAATTGAAACGTCCTTTAGAGCTTTATCAGTATTGTAGGTTGAAGTTGAGGGAAGGCAAATATCTTCATCGCTGCTGGAACTGATGCTACAAACAACAGTTGCGACAGTTTCTTGCATTTCTGAATGAGCTTTCAAACGCTGTGATTCCAATGCTCGTCCTCGCTTCATGATTCGGTGCTGTTTCTTGACTTCTTTCTTGTCTATACCTGCCATATAACCTAGTCGGCCTTTCTCTCTTTGAGCAATAAGAAAAGCACGGTCTTCCTCTCTTTTGGTTAGAGATACGACATTTTGATGAGCAATGTCAAATAATGTACTTAGAGATTCGACAAACTTTTGTTCCTTTGAACACTGAGTCTCTGTTTCCCTACTTTTATTCTTTTTCAATAAATTATAATCATCAACAAGTTTATTAATCAGTTTGATAACATAAGGTTTGTGGCTCGTTGCAATTTTTGCCTTGTCCCATATACTCATCAATTCATCTGTTACTAAATTTATAGACTCCTTACGGGAGCATTTTTCTTCGTGCAAATGGAAAAAATAAACTGACAAAATTTCCTTTTTTAGTGGTAGTTTTGTCTCTGGTAGGTGCGCAAATGGAATTTCTAGCAGATAAACAGCTTCTTTACTTCTTGTAGAAGACATAATTTTGTTTAACCACTACAAGGATCGAATATCATATTCTAAACACTATCTGAAAATCTGAAGCAGAAAAACACAATTATATATATATATATATATATATATGGTTGTATACGTATTAGAGGTCTGCACGGGCACCTTAACTTGATCCGCACCCGCCCCGCACCCGCAAGTATTTTGAAGTGGGGCCCACATCACGCCCGCAATGTGGGTACCCGCGGGCAACCCGCGCAGGCCTCTAATACGTATACACACATGTAAGCGTGTTTGTGAGCGTGTGAGAAAAATTAGCATTGCCTATCTGCACTGACGTAAGGTTCGCGAGTGACTGAGAATGACAGGTTTAGACTTGAGCTTTTGAAGTCGTTGAGCACCCACTTAATATTCATTAAAATTGAACAAGATTTTTCCTGAAAAGTTTTGTTTCGATATGTAACTAATTCACATTTTGTGCTAAGCTGGAAGTCAATTTTAAAATTTTGTCATATATACAATGGGCACACCCTAATATATATATATATATATATATATTAATTAAATAATTACAAATACATCCTTTATATTTTACGGCGCAAAACGCTAAACTCACACGTAATCAAGTCTACACTCACATTGTTATTACTTTGTACTACACAGTAAAACCGTCCAAGCAACACTTCACCGTTTAACTTACACGGATGCCTATACTCGACATAAATGACTTTCATATCGTTCAATACTAATTTTGTGCCCACTTTACATTCGGTTGGCAAGTTATCTTTAAACACGGCTAGATTACAATCAAAAGCACGCACAAAGAGGTCATCGTTAACCACAACATCATTATTAAATACAAGTTTATAAACACACCTTTCCAATCGAGGTTTTTTTTTTACCGTTCCGAGCTTTTAAATAAGCATCCAGCTCTAGACCATTCTCGCCTTGTTCATTCCTACATTCGATAAATCCGTCGAGCAGAGCGGTGTATGCGTATTCAAGAACCGTGTCAAAATAAATCATATCCGTAACACGAGCGTCTAATATAGGCTTCAGCTTGCGGAATCCGATGATTTCAAACGTTCTGTCGAGGATGAAACGGTTTCGCGTAGGGACAAGAACGTTATTATCGGATGCATTCTTCCACATCAGTCGTATATCAATGCATGGCTGTTCGTTATTTATACACAACGTGCAAACAACGGCATATGAGGGGGCGTCACTAATCTGCTCTCTTCTTGTACCTACACCTGCAGGTATTTTATAACGGTCCTCTCCCCACTTCTCAACTATCACGAAGACTCTATTCATCTCCTCAACACTTAAATAAATAACATTACGTTTACCAGAGTTGCTTGCCTGCAAATCGTTTCAAGTACATAGTTAATGGTGCCGGTTTCACGCCTGAACACGCGCAATGACTTCGTCACGGAGACATCGTACGAGGCGTTGAGAATGCTTCTCAAAGGAAGTTCCATCGTATTCGCACGTCCACTCGGTTCAAGCTCTGAGATGACTATGAGCCACAGGTGGACGGATCGGCTCGACGGGCGGAGTGAGTCACGCTGATGAAACGTGTACGGGTTTGTTCGAACTCGTGTGTTTCGTGAGGTACACGGGTGGGCGGCTCGCTGGGGGAGCGAGTCACACCATAAACTGCTGAAGCGTGTACAGGCTTGTTCGAACACTTGTGCCCTTGGACAAACAGAATTTTCCGCTACATGAACAATACCGGCTTTAATGTTTTATCACTCACCAGACGTTCATTTCCACAAACTAAACATCTTCACAATCCGGTGCACTATTTGAGAGAAACATATGCCCATATTTATCCTTTTTGTTTAACAAGCGATACTCGTCTCTAAAGTCTGTTAAAAACTCACACAGCCCATTAGCCACAACCTCACTACAAACCTCGTCATGATATATATTAATATAGTGGTAAAAATACTTAAGATTCTCCATGATGACAAGACAAGATTTACATTCTCAACCGTAGGGTACGAGTAGTCGGTATGGTGTAACATGACATAATATCGCTTGTCACACCACTCATCAACAAGACTCACTATCCATAACCGTTGCTTATCTTCTGAACGTGTTGCTTCTTCTACTTCGCGGTATATGTGAGCCTTTATAAAGGTTAGGTCTACAACATACTTCAATACATCGTTTGTACTACGAAATCCTACAATGCCCTCGCCAGAATACCCGTAGAGTATTTGAACATCTTGGTCCTTCGCAGGCTCAATGTAGCCTTAAAAGTATCAAAGGAGGGGGAATAGGGAGTTTTTCAGTATCCACCACATCTTGGCACTTTGCCGAATACCACTTCATAAACGTTGAACACGCAATATTAAAGGTAGCCATTACTATTTTTTCTACGCGGGAGAATACACGTCTGAGCTCAAGGGTATGCAGAGGTCAACTGAGCACGCAGGGATAGAGATATGCTCAGGTAGTGGCAGGACTCACGTGCCGATCTTACAGTGGGCGGAGCTTAGCTTTTTACTGTCACACACACACACGCACGCACGCAAAGGAGAAAATGAAACCTTAATTGAAACAAATATACGTGATAAATAAACATATCAATACACATATATAAATACAATCAAGGATTAAGGTAGCCAAAGGGTACGGTATCATAGGTACCAGGCACCTGGTAACGTTTCCTATAGGTGTTACGGCATACCTTCGTGCCCCTAAGTTCCTTCACACACCCCAGTTTCTGCGCCGAAAATTGTGCGTCCCCACAGTCAGTTGGGGTAGCTGGTCACCCTCATCTTCCAAGCACACTAGATCCTTCAACGAGTCAAAGTTAACGACTCGACGGTTCGCATGGTTAAGCGTGATACCCTTAGCCTTCACGATATACTTCATATCATCCCCTACCCTCACCCGTACCCCATAGGTTTTTGGCCCTGTTGACACAAACGAGTCTGCGTATGCACCATCACCATACTCATCCTTGATCTCGTCAGTTAGCTCTCCGAGGAATTCCCCAATAGCGGGCATGTATTCACCTTCCCTCGCTGTGAATATCACGCTATCTGTGTCAGCGTACAGCACCCTCCGTCCAAGAGAGTGCAATAGGCCCCAAAGTTTGATGCGGGCGTAGGCCGTTGTGAAACTGGCTACAGGTATGTTTGTAACCCGTGAGGTATCTGTGGCCAGTTCGGTGATGTTGTACTTTATTATGTAAGTATTACCTACATTCACGATCTCCATAACCTCTTTATCGGGAGCGTTGGCATAATCCCAGACTTCACTATAACTTTGTGCCAAATGGACGTTCCCTTTGCCGGTATTCTGTGCAAACTTCCCCAAAGACTGTTTAGACACAACTTTGCACTAAAGCGCTTGCCAGGATTCTTAACAATTTGGGTCGGTCAAGCTGTATACCTTCATGGGCACGGTAACGCTGAATATAAGCCGTTTTTTCATCTTCGGTATCAACCCCTCGCGGATATCCTGACGCCTCAACCTTATCCTTCAAAAAGCGTTATATATATGGTGTGAAAAGGTTGGGTAGCTTCTGAAACCTCCACACCTCATGTATCTTCAATATTCTATACCCATGGCGAACGGCTAGGGCCAGCTCAGGGCTTGTATATACACCTCTGATCTTACGCTGGTTGGTTGTATGGTCACAATCACCGTTGTTCTCTTCTGCGCACTTCACGCACAGGGGAAACATGAGCTTGTGATCTATAACGAGGTAAGATCGGCATCCATAAATCGCGAGGGGGAGCACGTCTACGAAAGAGATCCAAAGTAGCGCTCATTCAAGTTAGCTGAAAACTCCTCGATGGTTGGTATGGTGGGACCCACCATTTTTTCAGGTGCACCTACGGGGTACGGATTGTTCTTCATCACGTAGGGTATAAAGAGCAGAAGTCGTAGTAGTGGAGTTTCACGCCCTCCGTAGGCGGAAAGTATAGCTTGAATGGGTTTGTGCGCCCTCCAAACAAGCTGTCACCGCATTTGAGGGGTCCAACACCATTGAACGTTTGATGGTCCTTATTTCTTCACGGTACTGGGCATCTGTTTCCATCCGTGCATCATACTCATGCTCCCACACGATTTGTGAGTGAACTGGGAGCCTATAAGTTGATCACGGTTACGGGTCCATGCGAGGCTGTCGGCGGGGATCTTCCATAAAGGTCCCCTGTGACGGCACATTCAGCGCGGGCATCCATGCCACCAGCAGCCGTTAAAGGAATACACGACCATTGACCTTAACGGTACTTCACCCGTGTTGCGGGCATGTTTTATGTATACCCGGTCTGTGCTGTAGGTGTATGAGCCAGTAAATAGCCTTGTGCCCATAACTGCGGGGTTGTTTCTGTGAATGATTGCTAAGGTGTCTTTAGGCATGAAGTTATTCTTGAACACTGTAAAACATAATGAGGCGATCGTGGTCGCGACTTGCAGCGGATCGCATTTGAAACGGGTTATGTACATCCTTCTAAAGGCTTGAAAGCATACTCTAAGTACACGTACGTCATTCACGCAATAACGTTCACATTCATCGGCTATATTGTATGATTAGCTTCATTAAAACTGTTGTAGTAACGGTCAAAATCTTCACGCTCACATCACTCATGTTGGTGTAGTTAAAAGTATGTTGGGTGGAGGTAGTCCTACGTAATTTAAAGTTTCGTTAGTGAGGAATATGTAAGGGAAATATCCTTTTGAAACTTCAGCGGCTACGCCCATGACCTTGGGCAGCTTTGCTATTTACAAGGTGTGAACAGTAGGGTGTCTTTAAAATGTACATTACCTCTTATCTGCATCTGTATAGTTTGTTGCCTCTTTTTAAGGGATCACCTGTAAATATCGCAGACAACTCGTGTTCAAGCAGCTCCTTATAAAGGAACTGTGTGTCAAATTCGCCCCATTATAGGCAAGAATATACACAGTCATTTTTTTTAACTTGTCCGCTAATTTGACAATATAAGGAGTTCCAAAAAACCTTAGCCCCCCATTTGCAGCTTACATGTTTACTTATATCGAAATAGTTTTTAGTGATTATAAAAATATATAAAATTCTTTATTTATTGCAGGTATTAAAATTACTCTAGCTGATAAAGTGATAATATAATGGCTTCTCAATTAATTGGTGATTCGGAGAGGCAATGTGTGATAGATCGCATACCAATAACATTTCGGGAAGCTCGTGATGCTGGAGCCACCTTTATAACACGTTTATGGGTTGCCAAAAAGTTGCGAAGAAGTGAGGACTTCGTCAAAAGAAATTGGAATAAAACTTTGGATGATGTGAAATGGATACAACCAAATCTCGGCGCCCAAATTGCCATTCTCTCAGGAAACAAAGGACATCATTGAAAGCGGTACGCGTAAGCGGAAAAACAGCTGTGCTAAACTTTCTAGAGAGATCGAAGTGTTGAGAAGAAAGATCGTTAGTGGTGAGATCATTCGACTGTACCGTCATAGGCAAGGTTTAAAGCCTTGGCATGAACTTCCAAAGCCAAGAAAAACTCAACTTAACATCGATGACAGAATGTGGTTGGCCCATTATCTTGAAGATTGGGATGTGGATGATTTCATGCATTTAGCTGTCTCCGATGAATTTTTTGTTTACGTAACACGTCGGCCTAACTACCAAAATGATCGAGTGTGGGCCACAACACCAGATGAAATCGATGACAATGAACATTATCGCGAATTATTAAAAAGTCCAGACTGTGTTGGTGTGTTTGTTTTGTTCATTGCAAAGAAGCTCATGTGGGTGCTGAAGCCAAATGGTCAGAGTTGGGGTGGACAGTATTTTCGTGATATTATTCTATCCCAGCATGTCATTCCTTTTCTAAGAAACCCAAACAATGTTATGGATGTCGATCAGGTCACACTTCTGCACGATAAGGCCCCCTGCTTTAAGACATTAGCCACTCAACAGTTGTTGCGGAACCATGAGATCGATTTCTTTGGAAATGAAGAATTGCCAGGAAATTCTCCTGACCTGAACGTCTGTGAACACATTGGATCAGTTATAAAGGACAAGGTTGAATGTCTTTTGTTTCAAGAACCTGCAGCAAATCGATTTTCGAAGGATACAATGACGCAACACATTGAAACTGTTTTAGCAAATTTGCTTAACAATCAAGATCTATTCACGTCACTTTTGGCAAGCTACCCAAAACGAATTCAGGCTGTCTTGGAAGCCAATGGCGGAAACACCGAGTTTTAATTGTTTCTCATTAAATGCAGGATTAAATTCTCTTTTGTAAGGTATGTTTAGTTTTACTGTACCTCTAATGGTTTAGGCCATGGGCGGGAGGGTTAAGGTTTATTGGAGCCCCGTAGGATACAAACAGCTTCACAGGGCTGTCGTGTGCATTCGTTTTAAATACATTTGTCTGTTTTCCACATTTGTGGCATTCATCACACTCGAGCTCCAAGCACTCATCACAGATAGTCTGACTTACGAGTAAATGCGGAATGACCTCTTTGGTTTCAGCGTTCGTGTAAGTTTCTATATCGTAGTACACGGTTATACAAGTGCTATTTTTAGGTTTAGCATCTTTCATATAACATACATGCTTCACTCCATCCGCCTTATATTTTTCATGACATGTAGAACAGTGAATTTCATCGCATTTATGTTTGAAATTCCCCTAATTATCCATCATGTGAAACATACCGCACTTACAAATCCTCATTTTCTTGTAAGTGCCATTTGATTTATGGAGCTCAAAGTATTTATTATTGAAAAATGTACGTCTACACACATTACATTCCCTTTTATCGATTTCAACTACATGACTTTCACATTTGGGGCTTTTACACTGCTCACATACCATATAGCAATCCTTACAATGTTTAACCCATTTCAGCAGCAAACTCGAGACAACCCATACACAAATCATGATGCCTTCCATATTTTCGACTTTTATCATAACTGGCGTAGAGAGCCCTTATGTTACGGATGGGGAGATACGATGTTCCTGACAATCCTAAAATAAGTAGAGGTCTTGTACGATCTCTCACGCTGCTTTTAAAAACATACACAGTCTTACGACGATCATCCATTCTAAATACGACTATACGTGCATTCATTTCCTGCTCGGCCCTTCTCATTTCTTCAGGACCCATATTACTGTACACTCAAACTGAAGCTTACAATCTGAAGCCAGTTTACGGGCACGCTGCACAACCGTGGGCAACCAAATTTTTCGCGTCCAATTATTTAGCATAGTGAACATATGAGCTAAAATTATTGTTATAAAACCACAACCACGATCGACGTTTAAATGCTTTCTGTAAATAACCGGAGAATTGAAATTAAGAGTATAAGGTGTGGCACTATGACCCGCAACCCGGAATACTGTCAGTATCTACCATGAAGTTGTCCGTATTGAAGGATGTACCACTTTGAGAGGCTTGCCTTATACGCCCCAAGATATAGTCTATATCTACAGCCGCCAAACGTCTGAACGGTATTACCACCCGAAAATCGTCCCCCTCATATGACCCGAACCTGAAGAATAACCTCGTCCGGACTTCACGTTCGTCGCGGTTCTGAAGGGCAAACTCCACAATACGTTCAACTACGCGCCGCATTCCGTTGGTATACAGGGATCCAGGGTCAACACTGACCACGTACCGATTTCTAGTCAGGGCAGGGGTGGGGGTAGCGGTGCGCACCAACTCGAATGTTATACCATCCTCCACAGTATGAGAAGCTGTTGTGGAGGAAGTACCCGGATCTGAACAATGGGGCATATTTGAGGAAGGTACTATTGTGGGGTTTGTGTCGTAAGACGTTGAGGGTTGGGGATCTATTACTGGGGATCTAACAACCGGGGCAATCCTGGCACGCTTTATAACGTGGAGGGTTCTTCATTATGCTTCCGCTTTGAACTGTCGCATGCTACAGGTGTCGCTGGTGAGGGCTCGTCGGCGGGGAAGGGTTCTGTAGCTGCACGGTCAACGGGTTCGTCTGTGATATCGATGATAGGGTGCTGTACATCGTTGTCATTCACGGTTCTGTGGAAGAAGAAAACAAGATATAAGGAACAGCACTCAAAATTTTTAATATTTTGTAAATGACCCATTTAGGGGCGGAATGGGACGTTTTGGCGCCGCCGTTTGGGCGCCACCGTTTGGGCGCTGTTTGACGATTGGTTAGGTTAAGTCGTGATATTTTTGTTAAAACTAACGAAAATATCACGACTTAACCTAACCAATCGTCAAGGGCGTACAGTTGACCTAACCGGGCAGTGACGATTGGTTAGGTTAAGTTGTGATATTTTTGTTAGTTTTAACGAAAATATCATGACTGAACCTAACCAATCGTCAATGGGGCAGATAACGGAAAATTACCCATATTATATATACACCTTATAATACACTGACTCTTTTGCTCGCACCGCCAAAAAAGTAACGAAGGGTCGCGCTTGCTACATTTATCAAACACATACAAATATCCATTATGTGAAAACTTCTGTTTCCCTTTCTTACTTGATATATTTTCAGACATTTATGCTATTAAGGGCAATGAAGGAACAAGGGTACAAGGATCCAATATCGTTGATATTGTTCATGATCTGGTGAGAAAGTGGGACAGACCCTCGCCAACAGGATGGAAGCATATTAAAGCAAGACTACAACAAATAAATGTCCCTAAAACATTGATAGGTAATCTGAATAGGTTAAAAGACCTGGATCAAGTCTCGCATGTGTCACAACTGAGTACACCATCGCCCCCAGCAGCAGCGTCTCTGAAGAGGAGAAAAAGAGAACAAACGGCCGACCTTATCCCGTGTCGCTAAAATATGCAAATGGCTAACATATTAAGTAAACGCTATTATGACATGTCTAACCCCGCCTCCTATGGTGGCGTTAATAACTGTACAGAGGTGTTTACGGTGTAAGAAAAAAAGATGTTGAGCGGTTTTTGCGGGAACAAGATGCTTATACACTTCATAAACCGGTGAGAAAAAGGTTTAAAACGGCCAAGACAACCGCGGATTCGATTGACTCTATTTGGCAAGCGGATTTAACAGACATGTAAAGATATTCAGTGTATAATGACGGATACCGCTACATCCTATTCATAATAGATGTATTCTCTAGATATCTGTGGCTAATTCCCCTGAAAAATAAATCGCCTGAAACAGTTGCTAAAGCGACCAAAACGTTGATGTTAAAAGAAGAAAGGGTTCCTGGCTATTTTTGTGCGAATATGGAGAAAGAATTTATAGGTCGCGCTTTTCAGAACATGCTGACAGAGTTTAATATCAGTTACTACACTAGCAGTTCTATACATAAGGCCTCTTTAGCTGAAAGAGTTCAACGTACCATAAAGGAGCGCATGCATCGCTATTTTACACATAAAAACACATACAGATATATAAACGTTCTCGGGTCATTGGAATCATCATACAACCGTTCACACCACCGTACGATTGGCACAACGCCTAACGAAGTTTTAGAAAGAGGTGCGAGGTGCGCTGCCAGAGGTGAGAAGAGATGGAGCACCGCCACCACACTCTACACATTTCAAAATCAATGATTATGTAAGGTTATCACGTTCGAGAAATAAATTCGCGAAGGGATTTGAGCAAGGATGGACACGTGAGATTTTTAAAGTTCGTGCTATGAGACCTAAAGGTGAGATAATGATGTATTACGTTGAAGATTTGAATGGGGAAGAGATCGCTGGAGGCTTTTACCGCGAGGAGTTGCAGAACGTGACATTTAATTTAGGAAAAAGTGTGTTTAAAATTGAAAAAATTTTAAGCAGCAAAGGTTCAGGAAAGAGAAAAATGTACCTGGTGAAATGGATGGGTTACCCAGAAAGCTTCAACACCTATATAAAAGCTGCTGCAATAATGAAGCTTAATTAGTATGCAACATGGCGCCTAGCCACTTCTATGTCACACTCCCGTCTTCTTCTCTGTCTGTACATCCTAACAACACCCTCGCCAACTTTGTGACAGAACTCCACGGACCCATTGAATTGGAGCGTGATTCGTATGAGGTGGGCTTATGTGAATTCCAGTTAGTCTCCAAATTTTTAACTCTTGAAAATGAGCAAATCATATTTCTGATCCTTAGAAGAATCGATGAGTGCGAAAAATTAGGCATAACCTTAGACAATACTTTGCGTTCAGTCCTGTTCGGTGAGGAACAGTACTATAGCACAAATGTATCGCTAGGAATCGGGCATTATGATACAGCCATGGACATTGTGACGGGGTTAAACAAGAGTTTTGAAAAATCGTACCTGATAAACGATTTACGTTTTGAAGTCGTAAACATAGACACGCTTGCATGCACATTGAAGTTAAAGTCAACGCTTAGTAGAAATATTAAAGATAAAGAGCTGTTCACAATTGTGGCTGAGGGCCGATATAACGCAGCTCTCCAAAGAGATACCTTTCACGAGGCACAGCATGACTCGTCCAGCTTAATATATCAAATGAAGATGGAGAAATTGGGTGAAAGCTCTCCGCCCCCAGACATGTGCTATATTTACAGCAATATCGTAGAGCACCAATTTGTTGGGGACACCCAGGCGCGCCTGCTGCGCATTGCACACATCCCCAACCATAGAGGGAAAACTTTGAACATTACATATGACAAGCCCCATTATGTGAATGTGATGAGAGCTTAACAGTAAAACTACACTTTCGCCGTTTATAATGGTCGAAGGCCATTCATAGTCTACCGAGGAGTGAGATACCAGTGTGGGAGTGGACTTGGATCCATTTTTTCATCCATACTACGCACCGCTGTCCCACTGTTGAAGAGGGGTGCCAGGTACCTAGGGCGGAAGGCGTTACAAACAGGTTTTAACGCGGCAGAAGACATAATGGGCGGAACTAAGCATAAAGAATCTCTAAAAAAAACATTTAAAACGTACACGGGACGAAATTATCAAAGATGCAGAGAAAAATGCGTGGTGGCGGAAAGAAGAGATCTACCAGGAAGAAGGGGTTACCATCACGTGGCGCTAAACGTAAAAGGAAATAAAAAAAGAAGTGCTCTAAGCGTATGAAACCTATGGCTGATCATTTTTTTAACTGATATAAGCTGAGGACATTATTCTCACGAATCATAGGCTGGCTAATACTTGTCGAGGGAGGTAGCACTATTTCTGACTCATCATGGCGCATTTCATCCATCCGTGTAGTTCACAATGCTGTAAATCGGAACTGTCCCTCTTTGATATGCCCCCCACTCAGGTCTCTATTGAGCATAGCGACTTTATTACAATTAACCCATTAAACACAATTAGTTCACCCAGTACCCCTATAGAATTCATGATACTCAGCTCAGGCCCTTACTTTTTGACCCGAATTGCATGCACATGTACGCTAAACTGCGTATAGCCCATTCTGATGGAAAGGACTGCGATGATAGTTACTCTGCCTACCCTGAAACCAACTTTTTACACTCCATATTCAGCCAGTGTGAGGTGTATTTAAACCAGGTTAACATCTCGGCAGGAACGGGGTACTACCACTTACGAGCCTATCTGGAAAATGTCCTCAACTTTTCAAAAGAAGCGAAAGACACCTTTTTAACCGCCGAGGGATATTACCATACTAAAGATGAAAATGGTATAAAGGATAAATTTAAAAATTCTAAAAAAAAGATATACGAATGTTTTGGACGTCTTCATACAGATTTCACATTCAAGGAGAAACTGCTTATGAACGGAGTGGATATGAAGTTGAAGCTTACCCGCACGATTCCTGAGATCTGCATAAATCTGGAGTCTCATCAAGAAGAGGGCGCGAAACCCGTTGTGATTCGCATTATGGAGACGTATTTGCGTATACGCCGAGTGAAATTAAGTTCGCCAAAACAAATAGAAATTGAGAAAGAAGACTTAATACACGCCACAGTAAAATACCCAATTAACATGGTACAGATCAAACTATACACGGTGCCCGCTGGGTTGGCCTCGAAGCAACTAGAAAACGTGGCCCTTGGAGTCCTACCTAAAAGGATATTAATTGAAATGCAGGACCACGCCTCGACGAATGGAAAATATAAAAAGAGTGCCTTTAAATTCGAGAATTTTGGCCTTAAAAATATTACTCTATTCGTAAATGGCATCGCTTTGGGAGGGACCATGATTACGCACTACTCATCAGACGCTGTGTTCCCGCTCTACGCGAGATCATATAGTAATCTGACTCATAATACAGGCGCCTATGACGAACTTGGGTTTGGTGTAACGCAGAAAGAATTTGTCGAAGAATTTAACATTTATTCATTTGATATTATGCCTGACTTCCCTGCTGGCGCAAATACGCATTTAAGTCCACAGCAGAGTGGGAATATCTCAGTCACGTTGGAATTTGCCAAGCCTATAGACACTCCTATAAGTGTGCTAGCTTACCTCGAATCACAGGCACTAATAGAAGTTGATCGTTTCAGGAACGTGGTCACAGACTTTTAAAATGGGCGCGAATACACTCCAGAGAGTAATGAAAAGTGACCGTTTCACACGCTCAAAATTTATCGTTGTGTTTGCTAAGAATGAAATATTGAAGCTGCCAAGTACGAGAAACTGGTACGGGATTATCGTTAACACCGACATTGTGGGGGGTGAGGGGATTCATTGGTTTGCAATTTATTTTAAAAATAGGGAAAGAATGTACTATTTTGACTCACTCGGCACTCAGCCGTGGAATGATTCTGTGGTTGTGCAGTTTATCGCACAATTACATGTACCTGAGATTGTGTGGAACCCGTATCGCTTTCAAGGATATTATAGCGAAACGTGCGGCCTGTATTGCCTTTCATTTTTCCTGCACATGTCATGTGGGAAGGGATTTATAAATTTTTTAAAATTATTCGATTTGTGCGACAGAGATGAACGCTAAAAGTGTATGCAGACAGATAAAAAAAAAGGTTCCCATATATTAGCACCCGCTGTATTGTGTAAAGGTGTATATCTATATTGTGTAAGGCTGTATATACATTTGTAACTGTAAAATGTAGCCATTAAGACATATTTAACGGACACTGGTTCCGCTTTGTACATATTTTCTACCACTTAATAAATACAATGTGTTTTGTTCTTAACCTCAAAAATACTTACATTAGTTCCTCGATAACCTGGCACTCGCTGGACCGGATGTGAGCCAATACCTCGACTTCTGTATTCAGGTCACTGGGTTGTCTGTGCGGAGAAGCATCCATATCATTTATTCCCCTTTCATCAAAAGTAGCTATAAAACGATCAAGTTCCGCATCGGTCCTATAAGGTTAAGTAAAAATAAAGAGCTACAATAAGAGAAAATGCCACGAATTTAATAATTTATAATAAAAAAGCAGATAATTCTTAAAAGTTTTGGTAATTTAAAAATCCTACTGCGGTGCTGAATTATCGAGAAAAATATTATTAAAGCTCCACCATACATATATATATATATATATATATATACAGGGTGTCCCAAAAAGAGTGACCCTAAACGAAATATTAATAACTTTTTTATTAAAGGTGCTACAAGTAAATACTAAAAAATAAAGTAACAAGCGAAGGTGTAAGTTTTATTCCCATGTACTAGTAAACCTCTACATGTTTTCCATCATTTACTATAACCAATCTAATTCTACGTTCAAATTCTTCAATGGCATGCTCCAGTACAGATGGGGAGATGGATGTGATAGTTTCCTGAATACGCTGTTTCAATTCCACAATATTTCTCGGTTTGTTATGGTAAACTTTAGACTTAACATAACCCCAAAGATAAAAATCTAAAGGTGTTAAATCGGGGGAGCGAGCGGGCCATTTCATTGGTCCTCCTCTACCAATCCATCGTCTTGGGAAAGTCTCGTTTAGAAATTCTTGAACGACTCTAGCATAGTGAGGCGGGGCTCCGTCTTGTTGAAAGATTATGGTTTGAAATGATTCAGGAGTTTCTTTTAGTAGTGGCACAAAGAAATCTTTTAACATCTTTAAGTACGAGGCACCTGTAACAGTCCGTTCTTCAAATAAATACGGACCATAAATTCGAGAACTTGACATTCCACACCAAACATTCACTTTGGGCGAATCACGTTCATGTTCAAAGGTCTCACGTGGATTTTCTGGTCCCCAAATTCTACAATTGTGGCGGTTAAGTTTTCCAGATGTATGAAACATTGCCTCGTCAGTGAAGATGACGTTTTTCAGGAAATTTGAGTCTGAATCAATGAACTCGATTAGTTCCTGGTAAGTAGCAATTCTTACTGCGTAATCTTCTTTAAAAAGTTGATGATGCACTTACACTTTGTAACATTTTAATTTCAGATTTTTTTGAAGAATTCTGTGAACCGACGATCGTGGGATGTTTAACTCAACTGAAACTCTCCTTATTGACGTTTTTGGATCCGTGTGAAATGCTTCCATAACAGCTTGCGACCTTTCTAGAGACTTACTCGGGCGTCCACAACTCTTTCTTTTAAGGACGGATCCAGTCTCTTCAAACGTTTTCACCCATCTTTTTATGCTCTTCTTTCCTGGTGCCTGTTTATTGTGTTTAACTTGAAATCTTCTCTGTGCTGTGATGATTGATTGACTTTCGTAAACATACCTGACTAGTTCAGCTTTTTCTTGTGGTGTCGTCATCTGAGGGTGGGTGAAATTCTGTACAGTTTGTATCATAAGATGTTTTTTTGGCCGCCAACTTGCTAGAACGAGCGAGTGAGTGATTAGACTAGGTCCGGAACGAGCAGGTGAATGATTAGGCTAGTCTAGTTCGGTCCGTAGGATTCGCCGTCACAAGGCCTTTGGTTAGACTAGGCCACCCTTCATGATAAATGATTTCTTTTATGAGAAAATTTTGTAGAATTTTTTCTTAACATTTTAAAGTAACGATATGTTTTTGATAATAATTACGTATACAGTATCAAAAACTTTCATCTTCACTTGTTATTTTAGTTTTTAGTATTTACTTTTAGCACCTTTAATAAAAAAGTTATTAATATTTCTTTTAGGGTCACACTTTTTTGGGACACCCTGTATATATATATGCCGAAATAATCACGATGGAAGCAGCCAATAATTAAAAACATAATGTGATTAATTTTTAAGTTGTAGAAAAATTCAGAATAAAGCTAGGTTAGACTAATAGCAAATTGTAACCATAAGCAGATATCCTGACAGTTTTCGAGTGCTAAGACATCGTCTGCCTGCAACGGGACTCGAGCCCGCATGCAATTCTTAATAGTTTTTAATATTTCTAATGAGAGTGGACAATAAATAAAAACCTATTGTGTTTCACCCAAAATACACACAGAGGAACATATATATACAGGGTGATCAAAAAGTAAAGCAACCCATGAAGAAACGCACATAATTGATTTTTCCTTCTGTTGCAGGTGGTGAATATATGAAAAAGATGAAATACACCTTGGAGCAGCGTATATTCATTGTCACGCAGTACATTCGCTCCAGAAGCTATGCCCAGACGCAGGAGGCCTTCACGGAAATGTATGGAAGAGGTGCTCCAAAACAAATCCTCTATCAAGCGAGGATATGTCGCATATGTCACTCACCCGCACAGTATTCCAGAATTGCAGGCGATGATTCAGAAGTGTGTTGATGCAATTTCACAGGAAACGTTGCAAAGGGTCTTTAAGAACATGAATCGCCGTATCCACTTGTGTGAAGCACAGAACGGTGCCCACTTCCAGCACTTGCTCTGAAATAAATCGTTTTCCCATGGGTTGCGTTACTTTTTGATCACCCTGTATATATATATATGTATATATATATTATAATATATATATATATATGAATAGAGACTGGCCCTCTTGACAGATAGCAGTTCACTTCGCTTTATTACGGCTTTTTATAAATTAACTAAACTAAAGTTAGGTTAGGCTAACAGCAAATTGTAAGCACAAGCAGATATCCTGATAGTTTTCAAAAGTAAGATTAGCTGGGTGTGCTATGCTCCGTCTGCCTGCAATGGGTCTCGAATCCGCAGACAAGTCTTAATAGTTTTTAATATTTATAAAATCCTACCTGTACAAGAAATGTACAAATGAAAACACACCACATATATATATATATATATATATTATATATATATATATGCCGAAATAACCCGAAAGAAACGGAGAATTAAAAATATTTTTCAAAACGCGTTTGTTGCGGCCTTTTACGGGTAGCTTATATTGTTATAAACGAGAAAGAGTCCTGGCCGATATATATATATTATGTCCCGGTTAGGTCATATTATTATAAACGAGAAAGAGTCCTGGGATTAATTTTTCTTCGTAGGAAAACTCAAAATAAAGCTAGGTTAGGCACTTATAAGTTAACACTGAATGAGCCGCAGAATATAATTACTTACATTTTAATATCGTCTTCACTGAACGGTTTTTGCATTTCATCACAATTTTACGATTGAACTGAGGCTCTGAGATGAGCTGCTCCCTTTTATAAAGGGGGCTTGTGACCAACCCCCAACACACAAACGCTGGCTTCCTATTGACTAGTGGTGAATTTTGGGCGGGGCTTGACGCGTAGGCCTGCATAGCGGCCAAACAGAGGTCCTGGGCTCCGCCCACAGGGCTGTGATTGGTTGCCCCGTGAAATCTGGGCGTGTCAGATATCCCCATTCGTGGAGAGACGAGAAACGTTTTGTTTTTTGATCTTATATTCGACCGAGAGAGAGAGAGAGAGAGAGAGTTGAGGTTGGATTGTGAAACGTTTTATGATGTCTGAAACATAAAAGTGGAAGATAGTTAATTACCCTTGAAGAAAGCCACTGTAAAGTTTATTGTGTCATATAAGATTTCCACGATACAATAAATAAATTAAAAAAACAGATGCGTACTGGTCGCGGGTGATTAGCCCAAAGTTTACGATCTTGAGAGAATGGAAATAAGATTGACCCGACGCTGGGCTGTATAATTTAATGAAAACAATATATATATATATATATAATATATATATATATATATATATATTATATATATATATAGTGTATGTGCATATATATATATATATATATATATATATATATATATATATATATATATATGAGAAAATTTCAGAATGGAAGTGAGAGGGTGTTTATAGCCCGTAATCAGAGATATATTTGGTACAATTCGCATATGTTTGAGAGATACACTAAATTGCGAGTCAATTGCTCGTGAAGTTATAATCTTTATGATCTCGAAATAAACTCCTGCGGAAAGGAGTTTTTTTTGGAATTTTAAATCGATATTATCTATCGCTTCCGCCAAACTCCATAATTTTCAGAACGATGTTATATATATATATATATATATATATATATATATATATATATATATGTATTATTTTTCCATAAATATTTATGTCCTTCTATTGTTCAGCTACTTACATCGTTTAATTAGGAAATGTTTAGGAAGGTGTTTGCTTATATCGTTTTCTTCTTCTCTTCATTTCCCTCCTTTATCATATCACCTTTCTATTTATTCATTTGTACTGCATATTTTAATGCTACGTGTACCATTTGTCCTGTTTTAATTTGCAGAAGTTACAGATGAAAAAGACCGTAATATTCGATTGAAGTTAACCGGAGAGTGAGTTAATTAATGCAATTTGACGTGATTATAAATTTTGTGTACGCTTCTTGTATCAATTTTCAGAAATTTTTTAGATGAACTTTTTTCCGGAACTGCACATATATATATGACTTTCTTTGGTTTCCGCCCGAATTGTTCATTCTGGCGAAGGTCAAACTTTTCGCCCCACCTTAGACGTACTTTTTAACGGGGATATATATATATATATATATAAGAGAGAGATAGAGAGGGCGCGCGAGAGAGATCCCTGCTAGGGCGCTCTGGGTACCCATTTATCTACCAACCGTGGAAGGATGTTTACACTCCACCTTAGGCCTACGGTTTAACGGGGAAATACATATATATATATATATATAATATATACCGTATATATATAATATGAGAGAGCGCACGCGAAAGAGAGAGAGAGCGCGCGCGAGAGAGAGAGAAAGCGAGGAGGGAGACAGGTTACCCATTTTATCTACCAACCGTAGAAAGATGTTTGCACGAATTTTTTAGGTGAACTTTTTTCCGGAATTGTACATATATACAATTGTTCATTCTGGCGAAGATCAAGCTTTACACCACCTTAGACCTACTTTCAAACGGGGATATATATATATATATATATATATATATATATATATATATATGAAAGAGAGAGGGAAATAAACAAACAGACAAACAACATGATCGAGTGTTGCAATAGTTTAACAGGATCCCCTGGTTGCCCCTACGAACCGTGGAAGGATGTTTACACTCCACCTTAGACCTACAGTTTAACACGGATCATTAGGTCACCCTGGCTACCAACCGCGGAAGGACGCGCCGCCGCCGAGCCCGACGCATATAATCGTAATATTTTATGGACGTATAGACGGGTGTGTACGTGCCAGAACGAAGTATACACTGTGCCAACTGGCTGATAATGCCTGGAGGCACTGGCTGATTAAGTCGACTGGCTGATTAGGGTCCCTATAAGACAACGGCCAATAGGCTGAAATCTTAATATGCGCTTGGCTCTTGTCAAGCGAACACCTCTCCTCCTCTCTCTCTCTCCCTCTCTCCTTCTCCTCCCTCTTAGGTTAGGTATACCCCTTTGGGGGGTAAGGCCGTCTCACCTTCTTCCCCATAGAGGTCTCCCCCAGCGGGAGTTCATTGCAACTTGGGGGATAACGCCGCCTCCAAGTAGCATAACCCCTTGTTGCTCTTGCAGCAACCTTCTCCCCCTTTAGGGGGTGCCTTGCAACAAAGGGGGCTTGGCACTGCGGGGTGTCTTGCAACATTGATCAACATTTGCAATTGTTTTGCACGCTCCCCTTTTGCGCCCATGCTACTTACGTTGTACTGTAATATGTTAATATTATGCTTCTGTATGTGTCTTAGGGTATTATTGTGTCTATGTCTTTGTGTATGTTGACATGTGTAAGTTGTAGTGGGGCCTGGATTAGTCTTAATGTCGCCGGAGAGTAATAGTAGTCCGGGGAGCACGCAATTGCTCCCCGTAAATGAAAAAATAGCAGGCTGGTATAGGTCCGGCCCCGGGAGCCGATCGGCACTGTGACCGTGCCACGCAACAGACCGTCGACTGTCAGTCTGACCAACCGTAGACAGCCCGCTGCACGGAGATTTGAGGAAGTTTGAGGAACCTTTGGAAGGTTGAAAGGAAAGGTGTATATATATATATATATATATATTATATATATATATATATAAGCAAGTTTTGTGTGATTCTGTCTGTCTGTCCGTGAACTTTTGGTTCTCTAAAAAAGCTTAGGTTTTTTGAAATAATAATTACATGGTAAGAGAAGAAAAAAATGGTACTTTCCTGTCATCCCGGACCCCAGACATTTTGCCAGATTCGGACGTCACTTGCCAAATTGCCAAATTTCATTGCCAATTTTTTTTTTAATGTTAAGTAACTAACCTAACCAACGCAACCCCTGGTTAGGTTAGGTTTGGTTAGTTACTTAACATTTAAAAAAAAAATTTGGCAATGAAATTTAGCCATCTGGCAAAAGGTCTGGGGTCCGGGATAACAGGAAAGTACCAAAAAAATTATAGTCATGAAAATCTTGAGCTTCACATTGTGTCAAGATTTGTGAAGCTCAATATTTTCATGATTATAGTTTTATTGACCAAATAATTGAACCCTCCCCCCCCCCGAACCCCCAATTACTGTCGGTTCAATTATTTGGTCAATGAAACTATAGAAAAGCACGCAGTCATGAAAATCTTAAGCTTCACATTGCCGCCCGTAATAATATTAATAAAAAAGAAAATTTGCTGCTGCAGTTTTCAAAGACCCCTGCACTGCGGTCTAGCGGGTATGCTATGTAACGGATTATAATTCTACGCATCGGCATATTTAGGCTACCTAAAAGAAACCCGTCTGTAAGACGGGCGGGTATGCTAGTAATTAAAATTTAATACAATCAGCCCACCCCAAGCAAGTGCGGGGCCTAACAGCTAGTATACTATAAAAAGCCAGTCCTGTCTGTCTGTCCGTCTGTAGACACTATATATTTACTGTTAAGCGATTCTGAACATAGAAATAAATGCTATTTGCTTTGTTTCAACTTTTTACTCTAGCGCGTTAAGAATTTCATTTTATATATATGCCTTTCACGGAGGTTATGTTTATTGCCCCACCTCTCGAGTTGTCCTGGTAAAGAAGCGAGTTGGTTTCTTTGTATCTTCACTTCACATTGCCAGGTACACCCTGTTCATCAGGAAATGCCCTGAGCCAGGTATCTAGTTTTCTTCTGACGTCTTCTACGTCGACACCATTCGTGTTCCGAAGTGCTTTGGCAGCTGGTTGAATAGTCTTGACCCTCTGACAACAAATGAACAATCTTGGCAAGTATCACTTGTCACGGAAAGTACTTCTATCAGTATCAGATGCTCGCTGAAACCAGAAAGAACTTAACTAGTAACGTGTTACTTTCTGAAACAGCAACTAGTAACTAGTTACTTTTTTTAGACAGTAACTAACTGTCACAACACTGTAAAATACTGCAATATATAACTATTTTAAAATGTACATATTATTGTAATTTATTTCTAATAAGTCAACTACCGGGTGATCGAAAAGTCGGGTAACATTTGGTGCTTTCTACATTTATTTTTTTTTACACCAAATGTTAAGAAAACACTTATCAACAGAAGACTTACAGTATGTTTGCAAAGTCAAGAAAGGTGCTGAGAATCCCCCATTCTCCGTGTAGCATGCAATTACTCGTTTTATCATGTTCGCCGAGACAAGATGAAGTGTGAGCCGTTCTATGCTGGCAACAGTTTTCGATGTTCTGATGATATTGGTCTAACGTATGTGTTGGCATACATTTTACTTTTCATGGCTCCAAAGAAAAAAAATCAGGTGACAAATCTGGTGATCGTGGTAACGAGAGGTTTTCTGAAATGATGCGCTCACCGAAGAATTCCCTCAACATTCCAATGGTTATCTTAGCAGCGTGAGCCGTTGCTCCATCCTGCTGATACCAGCAGGGTAAAGATTCGGTAGAATACATCCACCCAAACTAGTGACGAAAACAGGTTTTTCTGATGTATTTCATGCTGTTTCAATTGAATCTGACCTTCATATTTGGCGCAAATGCACCGTTATGGAGATACCCCCCCCCCACCATGGGTTTGAAGAAGAGGGAAATTGTGGACTAAAAAGGCCAGAGCCAATTGAAACAGCATGAAATACACCAGAAAAACCTATTTTCGTCAGTAATATTTATGGCAAGAGTAACATTTACAGTTAGTGTGTTAATGAATGACAATATGTTGTAATGCACATAACAGATATATTTTTTTAACGCACAAAACACACATGCGGGAGCCATTCGGCTTATTAATGTGATATTAAAGACTATAACTTTACTATGTACATATACAGTGTATACAGCTACACTAGTAGGCTACACAGTTGTAATGCACTTAATAAACATCTACACAGTTATTGTAATGTACTTAATAAACAGTTACACAATTGTAATGCACTTAATAAACAGCTAAACTGTACAGCTTACTGTACTGTAGATAGAGTGTAGATTTGTAATGAATATTACATATTACGCTTCCTGGCTTTTTGTTTGGGAAACTGCGTGATTGTGTCCTCGAAACTCACCGACTGCAACACCTCATGCTCTATACTCAACAGCGCCAGGGACGAAAGGCGCTCCTGGCCCATTGTGGAGCGAAGGTAATTTTTGATCAGTTTGAGTTTCGAGAATGAATGTTCACCAGAACAGTTCGTAACAAACATACACAGGTATATTCTCATTGCTATTTCTATGCTTGGGAATGTTCCTTTCAGTTCGTTTGTGTTCATATGCCGATAAAATCTGTTGCACATGTCTTCACGTTCCGTCTGGGATTCTGTTTCATTTTCGGTGACTTTCATTAGGGCAGCTAACTGCACAACTTCTGTTACCAGCTCTTTCTCCAGATCAGCCGGATAGCATTCTACTAGAATAACTAATGTTCAGTTGGCCGTCGAAGACTGTCGATGTCCAGGACTAGAAGGAAATACAAAAATCCAAATCTTTTCTGCACCCCAGCTTCTAGACGAGTGTTCAGAGTGGTACATAGTTTATCAATTATCAGTTGAAATGCAGTGGTCCGAAATGAATCTCTTGGTGTCAGGTTCGTATCTTCGGCAGTTCCGATTTCGTCATGATGGCGCTTTCTCTTCTTTGTGCGTTGAGTCGATTCCTTGTATACTCGATGATCACACTTTCCGATGCCCTGGTCCTCGAATTCGTCAAATCTTGATCTGAGATCTTCAACAAATTGCAGTAGTGATTTCAGCAAGAGGGTGGCTGAGTCTAACGACATTCCTTGTTTTGCAGAGATGCATTCGTTTTTTGAAATCGTTCGAGAATAGTGTTCCATAAAACCAATAAAATGGCTGTTTCGAGTTGTTGAAGCTGTTTAGACAATCCCCTGACTTCGATCCTGGCTTCCGCAGTTTGGCTGGTATCTGCTGCTAGCCCATCCAGTACCACGATATTTTCGGCGTAGCATTCGGTTAAAGATTGGACGGCATCTGATCTGGCTGACCAGTGGGTATCGGAGAGACCTTTGTCGACCTTTAGTTTCTCACTACGAGAACTACTATCGAGAACCTCTACATGTCGACGCCATCGGTATGTCGAGGAGACGAGAAACGTGTAGACATTCTGAATGAGCATAAACAATTCAACGGCTGCTGTGCAACTGTCCACTGCTGATTTACCCACAAGATTTAGTGAGTGGCACATGCATGGCACAAACTCAGCATACGGAGATTTTGACTTGATGTGGCTCTTTACGCCGTTGTATTTCCCTGCCATATTGCTTGCGTTATCATAAGACTGTCCTCTGCAGTCGCCAATTCGAATGCCATGCGTCTCCAGAAAGTTGAGGACCACGTCGGCGATTCCTTTCCCCGTATGTGTGTTCATAGGTATGAACTGTAGAAATCGCTCGACGGACCCAGACTCAACCACATATCGGACGGTGAAGCACAATTGATCGGTATGGGAAACATCAGGCGTAGAGTCGACGGATAGAGAGTAGTATTTTGACTGCTGGATTTCTCGGATAATCGTCTGAAGTACTTTATCGGCCATCAACAGTATGAGTTCCTCGCAAATGAAATGAGAGAGATACAAGGTGTGTCCGCTACCTTTGTTGGTATGCTCGCTTATATGCGCAGCTAGAAAACTGTCATACTTACTTAAAAGTTCCAAAATTCCGTAATAGTTGCCGTTGTCTGGTGAACCGAAACGGGAGTCGTGTCCACGAATTGCTAGTCCTCGTGACATGATATACTTGATAACGTCGACACAGCGCCGCAAAACTTCCTGCCAGTAGTTGCACTCCTTTTCAAACTGGTTCACCAGTTTCGAATCAACACGGCCGGAGACAGACTTTCTAACCAACAAATATCTCATCGACTCCATATGTTGCTCACATTTTCCGTGTGCTTCGACCGATTGTCTACCATGCTTCCAGTCGTTGAACCCGATTGTGAACTT
Organism: Bathynomus jamesi; assembly: GCA_023014485.1. Classification (NCBI taxonomy): domain Eukaryota; kingdom Metazoa; phylum Arthropoda; class Malacostraca; order Isopoda; family Cirolanidae; genus Bathynomus; species Bathynomus jamesi. The sequence goes on along the minus strand of JAJOZX010001378.1, from coordinate 295,155 downwards.
GCTGTCCGCCCTCGACATTAATTTACAGACAAAACAGTAAACACAGCCTGTGGACTCAGAATAGCACAGACATGACGCCTCAATCCTCTCATTCGTCAGGCTATGTTTCTTAACAAATAATGTCTTCGTACATCGGCGTGTTGTACCACTTTCAGTAGTTGAAGAGTTACTGAAGTCGCTGTCATAATTTCGGCAAGCTGATGTTCCCCGCTCTATCCAGAACTCTCTAAAGTCATCGGTCAGCACTTATGGCCACAAAAAAATGTCATTAATTGCATGTCCTGAAGCTGGTGGGCCTGCTGAACGCACTGACGTAGACGGGTCTTCTGAAGACGCAGCTGCTGATGTAGCGGAGGCAACTGGTGGGCCTGCTGAAGGGGTTGACGTAGACGAGTCTCCTGAAAATGCAGCTGCTGAAGTAGTGGAGGCAGCTGCTGGGCTTGCTGAACGCACTGACGTAGACGCGTCTTCTGAAAACGCAGCTGGTAGGCCTGCTGAAGGGACTGACTTAGTTGCTGATGATTTAATCCAATTAGTCAGTTTCGGCACCGTCGCAAGAAACTCTTCTCTGCGCTTCTTATCCTTACGCTTTTCACTACCGGGTTTATATTTCCTCCTCCGATCCCGGTCAGGGCTCGTTTCCATGTTGTACGTATTACAAATAAAAATAATAATAATAATAATAATAATATTTACAATGCCAACAATAAGAACATAAATCATGAATCTGCAACAGAAACAACAAGAAGTAAGTTAGTAATAACATTAGAAATGAGTAACACTAACAAGAACAACAAATTAAACACCATCAAAGCGGATATTAGAATGCCTGATGTCATGCCGCCTGCCGGAAAAAGTAAAACTCGTCGCAGATGGTAAATATGTGACGTTTAATTTTTTTCAATTGAAATTTGCGGAGCCTTGGACATTTGCCCGGTGCGCTACCCCCTAAATGCGGCCCTGGTGCACTTACATTAATTATGGGAGGCTTCAAGGTAATTAAGTTCATTACCACACTGAGGACAGGTAAGAGAGGTCTTGAGCACGCCGTGAGCTCGAAATATAGCGACAGCAACGCTATCGTCCCTCAAAACTTGTTTAATAACGTCCCACTCGGACTTAGAGCACGCACCACACTCAGCCATTCTAAAGCAACTGTTGAATTCAAATTTCAGCGCCAGACATGCGCGGGGGTGTCACGTGACAATGGGGCAGCCGTTGATTGGCTAATGATAACACTGCCCAACACCAATTTTGCTGATTTAATTCTAACACCTGTTTTTAGGTAACTTTGGTGTGCTGATTTAAAAAAATCACCTTAGTTTTTGCCTATCACGTCAGGTTTTCGAACAATCAAATACGGATATTTTGGAGATATCGCATTTTGGCAGGGTTATGCCCAATTTTTTTTCTTTTCAAAAAATAAGTTTTTACATACTCAGAACCAGCATGGAAAAGTAAACAATTGTGCAGGGAGTGAACTTTAATATACAATGGTAATATTGACACAAAGTGATTAAAAGTGTTTAAATAAGCAAAAAATGAATCCATATTAAAGCAAGCACGGGACCAGTTTTCTTAACATTGTCTTTTTCTTGTTTTCTTACTTTTCAGTGCTGATAAATTTTCTCTTATAGGACTTCCTAGAATGAGAGATGTCAAGACAATCTCTTTGAGGGCTCCAGCAGTAGTCAGCCATCATATGGGTATCCCATCTTCCTTGGTATCGTTCTTCCATCACTTTGATATCTTGGTGGAACCTTTCACCTTGCTCTTCACTAACATCACCAAGATTTTCTGGAAATTTATCCAGATGACTGTTGAGATAGTGAACTTTAATGCTCATGTTGCAACCCAACTGCTGAAAGTTTACAAGTAAATCCTTTACAAGATCTTTATAATTTTCAGACTTTTTGTTTCCTAGGAAGTTCTTAACTACTGCCACAAAAGCATTCCAAGCTCTTGCCTCCGTTTCGGGCATTGAGTTACTGAACTGCGGATCTTTCATCAGTTTTCTTATCTGGGGACCATCGAATATACCAGCTTTAAGCTTCTCATCACTAAGACCTGGAAAGGCTGCACATATGTAATTAAAGCAATCACCTTCTTTATTCAAAGCTTTTACAAACTGCTTCATAAGCCCAAGTTTGATGTGGAGTGGTGGAAAAATGATCTTTTCTCGATCCACCAATGGCTCGTTTACAATATTTTTATCTCCTACATTTAAATTTTGCCTTAGTGGCCACTTTTCCTTTACCCAATGTTCAGCTTTGGCGCGACTATCCCATAAGCACAAGAAACATGGGTACTTTGTGTAGCCACTTTGTTGGCCAAGAAGAAAGTTGACCATTTTCAGGTCAACACAAATCACCCATTTATGAACATCATATTTTAGCATCTCCAGCACTATTTTTATGTTTTCATATTCTTCTTTTAGATGCACTGAATGACCAATGGGAATCGCGCCATATTCATTCCCATTGTGAAGCAAGACACACTTTAAACTTCTTTTTGAACTGTCTATAAACAATCTCCACTCATTGGGGCTATAGTGGGTTACACCCATTGCATTCAAAAGTCCTTCTACATTATGGCAGTAAACCAAATCCTTCTCTGCACCAAAATATTGCAACAATTCTCTTTCCCTATTGCGATAAGATGTTATTTTTGTCCCAGGATGAAGTAGATTTTTCTCGTGCAATCTTGAAGCTAATAATTCTGATGACTCTTTTGAATTAAATCATTCAACTCAAGTTGATTAAATCGCTGAGGTGTCGTTGATGAAGAAGGCTGTTCAAAATCATCATCAGTGATATCACGTTCGATCTCATCAGGTAATTCCATATCTTCATCATCTTCTGAGTGTTGGAAGGTCCGTGAAAATTGGAACAGGAATTTCATCTGAGTGAGACACTGGTCTGATTGCTGAATCTAGGTTAGGATACTTTAGATGGTGTTTATTCTTTGCGTTGAAGCCAGAAGTCTTCACAAGGCAAAAGTAGCAATCATCTGAATGATTTTTGGGCTCTCGCCATACCATAGGAATGCCAAACTTCAAACCTTTTCTGTTTCCATTTGTCCATTGTCGTAAATGTTCCACACAAGTTTTGCAAACAGTGTGAGGAGCCCACGACTTATCCTGATCTCCAAGTTTAACTTTAAAATAGGCCAGGTATGCCTTTTTTACGGAATCAGTAATGTTCATCCTCTGCTTTAGTAACGTAAAGCATCCACAAATGTAGCAGAAAACATCTGGGCTGTTTGAACACTTTCTTCGAACAGCAGACATGATGATGTGATGAGCTGCAACGCACCCTTCACTCACCACTGATCGCAAATAACTGCCGCAGTATTGGATCACTGAATGCTGCCCACATGTAACTCTGTGCCGCTCCCAATCATGTGGCGAGCAGGCGATGACGTCACACACTTTGCAGCTGTATCCAACCAGGACAGACTGACGTCACTAGCGGAACCGGCTGCTCTCACTCCGCCAATGGGAAATCTCTCTCAGATCATGACGTCACGCTCACACCTGGGGAAATCACAGATACCCAAGATTTTAATATGTTGTACATGACCTTTAGATTTAATGCACAGATTTGCGTATTCCACAGATAAAATTTTAACAGCAAAACAGCTGTTAACAGGTCTCAAAAATCATCAATTTTGATAAGCGCCCTTCATGGATCACCCAAAATAGGCATATTGCATTGCACGAAAACCTGGTGTGATGGACAAAATCTAAGGTGATTTTTGAAATCAGCACATCAATATTATCCAGAAACAGGTCTTAGAATTAAATCAGCAGCAACAAATTTTTTTTTGTTGGGCAGTGTAATTAGTATAAAATAAAGTATTCTTATTTTTTTTCGCTCTATCTCGCTGTATAAATATCAATATCGAGTTTGGTGGAAGTGTTCTACCGAATCTTAACCACCAGCAGTCCCGTTCATCGTCTTTAAATAGCGTAATAAACTGCCTCACCAACTATTGGTATCATTCTGCATTTAATGTTTCAGTGAAGAACAGAGGTCCAATTATATAAGAATTGACGGGAGATCGCACACCAAACACCAACATTTTGTTGGAATGTAGAGCCGCAGGGCCGCCGAGAGGGCGGGGAATCCGGGTTAAATCCCCGGGGCCCGGAAAGAGGGGGGATAAAATCTAAAAATATTAATAAAGCAATTGATTAAATAACAGAGAGGAAATATAATTAATGAACATACATTTTATAGAGATTATCATACTGTATGTTTTGAAGAGTGACTTGGACATATATAATCAGTTTGCTTGTTATGTACACAAAAAACATTTATAATCAAATACTGAGTAAACAGGGGGGCCCATATAGCAATCCTTCCGCGGGGCCCGTGCCAGCTACCGCCGGCCCTATGTAGAAGCATTTCGTGAGTGACGTGTGGGTTTTCAGAACTCCACATTCTGTTGTTCTGATTATTAACATACACACTGAGGTCAAACCATGCCTCATCCGTAAAAAAAAAAAACTGTATCCAAAGCACCTATTCCAATCCGAATGAAATTACGGAACCACTGTCAGTAACGAACCCGCTTCTCACCATCATTTTTATTAAGTTCATGGACAATTTGAATTCGGTAACTTGGTAAGAATGGAGTTTCAGCTTCTTCGTTGCTCTTTGTATACTTCCTTATGACGTATGAATTTGTTGTCGTAATTTTCTTAGAAACTTACATGAAGAATTCTCCAGCAAACATGGCCTCACCTCATCTAATGTATCATCTGTTAATATCGAGGAACGACCGTAACGCTTCCTGTCACTGACATTGTCAATACCACGAAAACGTTTGATAAGTAGATATATATACTCGTAGTTGATTTGTTTGATGCATTTACCCATGGAAGCGCTCATCTAAATTCATTCTGACATTTAAGGTAAGACTTGGACATAAAATAATGTTCAAGAATAAAAACACTTTGTTCCTGGGAAAATTAATCTTTCACATCGCACAGTTACCTCTTAATTAAACTAAGCTAAGCTTAATGTAGCCTACCTCTCAATACATTATTAAACTAAACTAAGCTTAAACTAACCTACCTATCAATTAAATTAAGCTAAGCTTAGGCTAGCCTAGTATTTAATCAAATATTGATGCGGGTTGTGCGACTTTTCGATCATCCGTTATAATCATAGTTTAATACATAATTAATTAATTAATCGTTGTCAGGTGAAATTATGACCTCAGCCTTTACATCTTTATTATATTAAAACTGGGCAAAATCAGAGCCTGAAAACATTCGCGATTCATTATATTCATACAAAAGTTGTATAGGCTTAGTTTGAGGTTACGTTGTTGTGGGTAGAGGAGTGGGGGCAGGAACTAGATACTGGACAGTGAGAGACAAAAATCCTCCGGGTTCCGCGAAAGAATGACAGATGTCATTCGGGTGCCTCGAGTCAGAAAAGTTTGGGAATCACTTGATTTTACATTACAAACATCAGACCTGCACGAAATTTGTTCCCCTTCATAACCCCCTATATCTAATTGGGGTATTTAATAACATTCTAAACATGGCCGTACGGGAAGGTTTAAAAAAAGATGGCTACCGTATGCGCCTGCCCGGATTTTAATAGGCTGTTCTATTGTCACCCGCATGAAGTCCTCCACGAGTAAAGCTTCTGACATTATGATAAACGTGAGTGATGAACACAACGTGTATTTTCAACAAATACATGAAAGAAATTTAAGGATAAAACATGAAACAACGTATCACAAGTGTAACTATATATACATTATGACGAAAAAGATGCACCTTTGACAGCATGAAAAATAATGTTTCTTCCTCATTTGGAACCTGCTTTAGAGAATTAGATATTTTTCTCTATTTCCCCATTTACAAAGGAATCAATAATACATTCCATATCGCTTACTCGAAATTTGTTTGCAACATCTCTTTTGCAGTAAGAATAAATTGAGAAAATAAATTTCAAATAGAAATTTTTAAATTTTCAAATTTTTTTTTTCAAAATTCATATAAATTTTGAAATAAATTTGAAGTAGAAAATAAATTTGAAAAACAATTTTCAAATATAATTTTAGGTATGTATTTTCTCGTGACCTTTCCTGAAAAGATCATATATAGGGTGTTTCATAACATGTGGGAAGCACTTTCAGGATGGATTCAGGACCTGAAAAGTTTATATAAACATATGCCCGAAATCGCTTTGTTTCCGAGTTACAGCCCGTTTTGTGTTCCAGCAATTCTTTCCGCAAACTGTTTACAAACACTGCTTGCCGACAATGTTTGTGAGTGTGTACGAGACTTATTTCATGTATGGCCTTGCCAATTGTAATGTTTCGTACACTCTATGACATGTTTCAATATCAATAGCTATCAGTCAGTCAGAGGTGCATCGCGGTGTTTCACTGTTCGTATTCGTAACTTCTAACCGTGAATAAGTGGAGTCCAGTGGAAAAAAAAACCTTAAAAGTTTTTATGCTATTCAGTGATAGTGTGCATTTGAAGTAAGAATGGAGGCTTATTCAAACAGAGAAATGGCAGACATGCATCTCATGTATGGACTTGCCGAGTGCAATGCGGCCGCAGCAAGACGTCTGTATGTGGAAAGGTTTCCGAATCGCCGTCTGCCAGATAAGACCTTTCAGAGAATAGACGAGCGTCTTGGTGATACAGGATCATTCAACAAGCGAGTTTCAGATGGTAGTTGAGTTGGAGGAGCGGGTCCTGAATCGTGTGGAGGAACATCCTGGTGTCAGCACTAGAAGGATAGCAGCAGCAGAGGGTGTAAGATACACAACTGTGTGGAGAATTTTACGGGAACAACAGCTTAACCCATATCACATTGAGAGAGTACAAGGCCTTACTGAAGCTGATTTCCCACCACGAGAAGCTTTTTGTACTTGGTTCCTTCAACAGTGTGCTCGCGATCCTCTTTTTCTATTCTCCGTGTTGTTTTCTGATGAGACTGCTTTCACAAGAAATGGCGTGATCAATTTTCACAACACTCATCACTGGGCCGAAGAGAATCTGCATGCCATCACATCATATCCAGTCAAGGCACCAACAACAATTTAGTATCAATGTATGGGCAGGACTTATTGCCAACAACTTAATCGGTCCTTTTGTTTTGCCTGGAATATTAACAGGAGAATCTATTCCAATTTTTTAATTTTTTAAGGAATGATTTAAGCGACTTACTAGATGAAGTTTCTCTTGGTGTCCGACGTCGTATGTGGTTTATGCATGACGGCGCTCCGCCTCATTTTAATCGAGTAGCCAGAGACTATTTGGATGACCATTTCCCTGATAAATAGATAGGCCGTGGAGGACCCATTACGTGGCCTGCTCACTCCCCGGACCTGAATCCACTCGATTTTTACCTGTGGGGTCATCTGAAATCCATCATTTACGCGAGATCCATTGACAACGTTGAAATGCTTCGCCAACGTGTAGAACAAGGATACCAGATAATCCAAGCAATACCTGGAATGTTTGAACGCGTCAGGCAGTCTATGACGAGGCGTGTATTCAAGCGCAAGGCGGTCATTTTGAGCACTTCCTTTAAAGGTAAGAGGGATGCTTGCTGAAACACATAACGGGCTGTAACTCGGAAACAAAGCGATTTCGGGCATATGTTTATATAAACTTTTTTCATTGTTTTTAGGTCCTGAATCCATCCTGAAAGTGCGCCCCACATATTATGAAACACCCTGTATACAGGGTGTCCCAGGAGGAAATGTCAAGAATGCACCATTTCACTCTTTGGGTATTTCTAAGTAGAAAGTATTATATCGATATGGGTCTGATTCCCAACCGTTACCGAGATACAGGCCTCTACATTTGGGTAATTAAAACATAATAAAAAGGCGATCTTAGATACTATTTAATGACACTTGTGGTTTACAAAAAGTACAAACATACAATACACTATTGCACTTATTGCAGAATGGTTTCAAAGTGACCCCCTCCTTCTTCAATGCACGCGGCGAGCCTCCGATCCATCGAGTCTTGCCAAGGAAAACGCGGAAGTTAATTTCTGAGGTTTATGGAACGCATCCTGTATACGTGCAACCAACTGCTCCCTAGTTTCGGGCTTACCCCGCTGATAAACGTTACTCTTCAAGAACCCCCAGACAAAAAAAGAATGTAAATAAATAATGTGAGGATCTGCACAGTTGCCAATGTATCATTAAATGTCATTGAATATTATCTAAGCTCGGCTTTTTATTATGTTTTAGTTACCCAAATGTAGAGGCCTGTATCTCAGTAACAGTTGGGAATCAGGCACATGTCGATATAATACTTTCTATTTAGAAATACCCAGAGTCAAATGGTGCATTCTTGACATTTCCTCCTGGGACACCCTGTATATACACCCGTTACGTTAATTGAATGCCCGGTTAAGTCAACTGAATGCCCGGTTAGGTTAATTGTACGCCCTTAACGATTGGTTAGGTTAAGTCGTGATATTTCCATTAGTTTTAACGAAACTATCACGACTTAACCTAACCAATCGTCAAGGGCGTACAGTTGACCTAACCGGGAATTCAATTAACCTAATCGGGCAGTCAATAATTTTACCGTAGGTTTATATATATATATATATATATATATGCCCGGTTAGGTTAATTGAATGTCCGGTTAGGTCAACTGAATCCCCGATTAGGTTAATTGAATGCCCGATTAGATTAATTGAATGCCCAGTTAGGTTAATTGTACGCCTTTAATGATTGGGTTAAAGGCGTTGAATAATGAGGTGCACCTCATTTTTCAACGTTGAATAATGAGGTGCACCTTAATTTTCAACGTTGAAAAATGAAGTACATTGTTGAAAAATGAGACACTTCTTTGAAAATTGAGTTGAAGTAGGTTATAAGTTAAAGTAGCCCCACAGAGCTTGGCCGTCGAAGGCTCAGCTGGGATTCTGAACCCAATCAAAATAAGTAAAACTAGCGGAGCGACACGGCGTTGCCCGGTTGGAAGTTGAACGCTATATATATATATATATATATATATATATATATGCCAGGTTAGGTCAATTGTACGCCCTTGACGATTGGTTAGGCCCCATCGTTTTTTTTATTTATTTCTCAAAAATAACACAAAAAAGGTCTTTACCAATAACATAAGAAAATAAAGGTTAAGACAAAAGAGAGTAATCTTAGGAACCTTTTGCACTTAAAGCAATGAACAAACTTTTATTTGCTTGAAACAAAGCTTAAAATAAAAAACAAAAACAAATAATCTTGGTTACATTTTAACCTTAGAGCAATGACCAAATTTTTCTTCGTCATGTTTGGGATTGCGTGTCTATTTTGTTCAACGACCTGCAAAAGTTGTTGAAACTCACTTTCATCCTTACAATGCCCATGAAAATCTTGCATGAGCTTGACGCCACGCTCTGCCGTGTCATTTACTACTTTGGCAGACGAAATAAGGCCCCTCATTCTTTTAAAATCGTCATCTTCTTCCCATAATGATATGGGTTTTTTAATCCATTCCCTAGATGAGTTGAGAAGTCTGAATACTATGACGATTTTAAAAAAATGAGGGGCCTTATTTCGTCTGCCAAAGTAGTAAATGACACGACAGAGCGTGGCGTCAAGCTCATGCAAGATTTTCATGGACATTATAAGGATGAAAGTGAGTTTCAACAACTTTTGCAGGTCGTTGAACAAAATAGACATGCAATCCCAAATATGACGAAGAAAAATTTGGTCACTGCTCTGAGGTTAAAATGTAACTAAGATTATTTGTTTTTGTTTTTTATTTTAAGCTTTGTTTCAAGCAAATAAAAGTTTGTTCATTGCTTTAAGTGCAAAAGGTTCCCAAGATTACTTTCTTTTGTTTTAACTTTTATTTTCTTATGTTATTGGTAAAGATCTTTTTTGTGTTATTTTTGAGAAATAAATAAAAAAAAACGATGGGGCTTTGTTAACATTATCAAAAGCTTAAAGTATTTAAATTTTTATAATTTTAACCTAATGTTAACCAAGTTGTTCCCACTTCGATTCGATAAGATGAATAAAGTTCTTACTCGTCTTATCCTTTCGAGGCCCATCGCCGCAGAGCTGCATTGGGATGATGCCCTAAGGGGGGCGTTAACACCCTAATACTGTTTCTTGTACCTTACTGAATAAAGCTTCGAATTACCTTTCTTTTGATATCAAATATGTTGATATTTGACAAAAATCTTGTTCATTTAGGTTGATTACAATAAAAAAAATGGATATTTCTAGCATTTTCAGGGGGGCCCATTTTCGGGGGTGGGTCGGAGACCCCAAAATTGTTAAATTGAATCTTTTTTTGATACATTTAGTAAAAGTTAATCATTTCTAACATGTAAAAAGGTATGTTCAATGGATTTGAAAAAAAAAGGTCATAAGTGGAACACCCTAGTAGGTAGGTAGTTAATCTAACAATTATTAAACTCCTTTTATGTCAATAACTGGGTGGATGAAACCAATTGGTTGCTCACCAGAGTTAGTCTCCACACTAGTATTTGTATACTGTGTGATAGAGCGTGCTTGGTAGTATTGATACACATCACCATTAAAACAACAAACAAAAAGGACGCTGGTGGAAAAAGCCTGGAGAAGAACAGAAGGAACTTGTAGAAAGAACGGCATGGCGGACGAAGGGGCTTGAAGACAATAAAAGATCTCCACCAGGAAGTGCGCTCTCAAAAATTGAGCAAAGAGAAGAGAAACTGTCTAATAATATTCAGTGAGTGAACAGTTGTTTCTAAGCCCCAGTTTAGTCATAACATAAACTAGGTCCAGTTAAATTAGGCCTACATTATGGTCTAAGACCTAACATCAACATAGCTTAATAAAGTTTAAGATAAATTACCCTAACCCCAGGGGCGTACCTAAAGTATTTGGCACCCGGGGTAGATCCTTCCTTTGGCACCCCCATAAATAATTTTAAAATTTAAACACACAGAAAAATATATTGCTTGCAAGTACATTTTTAAACAGTACAGTACTGTCATACGCAAATTGGAAATAAGAAAAATGCAGGACATTAAAAATTCAGTGAACAGGTAATACTGCATTTTATTTTATACAAAAAAAACAGGAAATCCAGTCTCAACGCTCAGCCTCTTCTTCAAAGGTAAAGAGAGAGGATTCACAGTCTCTGCTTTCGAGCCTTAATTTCTGCAAATTGATCAATGACCTCATCAAAATTCACCTTCTTTGCATATTCATGTTCAATTGAAAGTAAAGCCAAATTTGTCAATCTTGTCTGACTCATGGTCGAGCGAAAGAAATTTTTTAGCAATTTCAATTTGGAAAAACTTCTTTCACATGAAGCAATAGACACACAGACAGTCAAAAAGAATCTCAAACACAGTGACAAGCTTGGCAAAGATTCACAAAAATCTCATTTCACAATAAACTCCAGAAACTGCAATGCTGTCCATTTCTTTGCCTCTTCAACGCTGATTTTGGCAGCTTCCAAATGCCTCCGAAGTCGTCCAATTTCCACACTGATATCTTCATCAGAGAATTCATCGAAAATCTGAGTCAAATTTGGAATATACTTCCGAAGTTCTTCTTCTATTGTAACAACCAAAGTATTTGGCTGAATAACAGCGAAGATTAACAGAATTTGATCCATTGCCTTAGAACGAATCTCCAATTCTTGATGAAAATGATCAAGTCATTAAAACATAGCCCTTTTTACTTCCTCTGGCAATGTGAGACCAGCATCCTTTGCCATCTCTCCTGGCATCCTTTTTCGGAGCTTTACTCTCCCTCTTCTCTCCATAGAAATGTCCATTTCCTCACACTTTGTAGTTGCATAATGAATGGCCCTCTCCACAATTTCATTGCGCTGATCTTCAAGAAACAGTTTTAGAGCTTGGAGCTTCACAATGCACTTTTCAAGGCTGATTCCAACTGTTTGCAAATACTTTTGTGTGAGTTTAATTTCTTCCAGGACTTCACACCAGAAAGAAAGGTAACTCAAAAAAGAGAAATCACATACAGCAGACAGCAAAATCTGAGCTGATCCTCTTGTGTCCACATTTTCTTTGGGATCGCGCAGTACTTCAAGGGTTGAGGTCAGCTTTTCAAAATTTGCCTTCACTGGTTTCACAGCGTCATAATGAGCACTCCATCTTGTCTGGGAACGTCTTCTGACTGTCATGCCTACATTCTCCATCAGCACTTCCCATCGATGAGTTGAGACTGAAAAGAAGGAATAGACTCTCTCCAAGGTTCCAAAAAAAGTCACATGAAGAAACACTTCCAAATGAATGCACTCCGCAAAGGTTCAGAGAATGATTTGCACAAGGCACAAACAAAGCCTTTGGATTAATCTCTCTGATCTTCGACTGAACACCACCATGAATCCCAGCCACAGTTGCAGCGTTGTCATATCCTTGACCACGGTACAGGTTTATGTCCAGTCCATCTCTCTCCAGATGTCTCACGATATCCCCTATGAGCTCAGCACAGTCTTTCCGGCAATAGGGAAGAAGCCCAAGAATGATTCCTTTACTTCAACTTTGTCACATTTAATATGGACGTATCTGATCACTTCACATATCTGATCAGTGTGGGACACATCAGGAGTGCTGTCAAAAAGAATCCCAAAATACTTTGCTTTCTTGATATCAGCCACTATTTTCTTTGACGTAATTCCCCAAAAGACAAATGAACTCATTCTGAATCTTTGGAGATAAATATGAAGCCACTCTCCTCCCAGATAGAATAGAATGCTTAATCCTTACAAAATGTTCTTTCAAAACTGGATCATAATTTGACAGCAACTCTACCAATTCCATGAAGTTTCCTTTGTTTGCTGATGACATGTCCTCTTTGTGACCACGAAAAGGAAGATTCTGGTGAGCTAGAAACAAGGTTACGTCCAAGAGGCGATGTAAAATATCCCTCCATTTCTTTCTCTCCTTGTCCATTGTTGCTTGATGAACTTGATCAATGGTTTTTTTGAAGCTTCAACACTGCTCCCAAGGTCTTCCATTTCTCCAGGCATGAGAGATGCTGCTCAGAAGCCTCATGGTCAGACACCATTGGGTTTAGCTTCCACCATGCTTGAAACCCAGTGACAAAGTTGGATGTTCCAATTCCTTTGTCATCAAGAGCAACCAGTCTGCAGCAAAAACAAAACAAAAACTTTCCTTTGATGGAGAGTAAACCATCCATATTCTCAAAACTTTCTCGCCATTTGGCAGAGCCTTATAGAACCATGCAGTGGTCAGCTGTCGACTCTTCCCTTTGGATTTCTCTCCTTGTCTTTGAGCTGCACTGAAAGGTCCATCCCTATTTTGGAAGGGTTCACTTCCCCTCTTAATAAGATCAACTCTCAAGTCATTTGGAACCGGGATTGACCAAGCAGCGACATCAGATAAATTGAAAATCTATCCGTCTCCTCTTCTTCATCAAAGTCTTTCTCCTGTTGGTGTGGACTTCTGCTGGCGTCTCCTTCCTCTTCATCAGTTTCACTGCTTTTAGAAGATGAATTGCCATCCTCCAATCCTTGCTCTCTCTCATTTGAATCCTCTTGTGAAGATGCTTCTTGTATTTGCCCTTCAGATTCACCAGGCTGAATATCTTCAGGACTTTCTCCTATTGCACTTGATGTTGAAGGCGTCACATACTTCAAAATTGATCCGGACATTGCCTGAGCCACCTCTTCTCTTGCTTTCTTCATTTTTCTTTGTTGGAATCCACTGGGTCGATTTCGCTTCATAGTGGATGTTTTCTGCAAAATTTTAAAATCAAAAGGTATAAAGCATGAAGATGCATAACAAGCATGAACTATTATGACTTGAAATACATTAACTGAACAAATTGTCTGTGATTATTATCATTTTTTGGGGGAGGGTTAAGTGCAAACATGACTCCTAAAAAGCAGAAAACTATGAGCATTACTCACAAATAACTAGACCACTGACAAAATGAAAATTAACAGTATATCCAGTAAATAAAGAAGTAAAAAATATTTATTACAACAGAAAAGCTTCAAACAAGTGGTTCTCAAACTTTTTCCAACCAGATACCTATTGAGTTATTAGATTATCAACCCAGACAAGAATGGAAGTGAAAAGTGATGAAAAGCACAATGAGGGTCTGGAAAAGTTAGTCTGTATTGGGGTTGATGGGAAAGTTGACAAGGACACTTTGCTGTACAAAGAAGTTAAGGATGAAAATGGGGAGACTAAGCTGAAGAAAGGAAAGGGGACAAGAGCACCATTTGACTTTCACAAAGGAGCCGGGAACTGAAAGTGGAACATATCTTACTCACAGTCACAGAGTCATCCCAATTAAAGGTGCGACTGGAGTTCTTCTTGGTGAAGAAGTTGCTAGTGTCTTGGAGGAGTTTAACAGTGTTCATACCCTGAAAGCTGTCCTCCTTGACAACACAAATACAAACACTGGCTGGGAGAGAGGCCTTGTAACAGCTCTGGAAAATAAAATTGAGCGGAAATTGCACACCATTGGCTGTTCACTCCATCAGAATGAACTTTCTTTCAGAGCTGTTTTCAAGCATCTTGATGGCAGTACCAAAAGTCCCACTGCTTTCACTGGTCCGCTGGGAAAACTCTGTGAAATTGACTACCAAGATCTGCCACAAGTGGAATTCACCAAACTCAGTGGCCCCCTGGATGACATGGAATTTGCTGAGGAGACACTGAATGATCTCAGTAGCGACCAGAGGCTTCTTTTGGAGTATGTGCTTGGAATTTCCAGGGGCAAAGTCAACCCAAGATTTGCTGCCTGGAAAATTGGACCATTAAACCATGCAAGATGGTTGACTTTGGCAATTAGATTGATGTGTCTGTGGACCAGAGATGCTTACCCTCCAGAACTACAGGATAAGCTTTACCAGGCCATCAAGTTCATTGTAGAAGTGTATGCAGTCAGTTGGTTTGAGATCAAAAGGGACAGCAAGTTCCACAATCAGCAGCTGCACATCTTCAACATGATCCAGAGGATCAAGCAGCAGTCTGAAGAAATCCAGGGTGTTGCTTTCAAGAACCTGAAGTACAATGCTTTTGCCTTGCTGCCCGAGACTGTGATGTACTCCATGATGAAGTCTGATAACTTGGAAGTGAGAGAAGCTGCTCTCAAGAAAATTCTGTCCATCAGGTAAGCATTTATTAATTTTAAAAAATGTGAAAAAAAAATTGATTATGGGGATTTATTTAATAAAAAAAAGGCCCGAGTTCTATAAATCCCCATAATCAAATTTTTTTTCACATTTTCTTATCCCAATTCCCCCTGCGAAAAATGCTCTGTATGAATTGGTCCACAATTAACCCACCCCTTATATCTCCAGTCTAACTATAGAGCAGATCAAGTCTAGCCTAGAGGGGTCAGCCTAGAGATTCCGGAAATGGTCCAGAGCGGGCAGATAAATTGAGGTCCACAGTAGGATTCCTCACCAAATTAGGTTAGGGCAATCTACCTTCACCTTTGTTAAGCTATGAGTTGATGCTGGGTCTTAGGCCACAATGTAGGCCTAACTTGTCTGACCCAGCTTAATTTAATGTGATTAATTTGCTGGGTTAAAAACACAATTAGTCACTTACTGTTAGTTATTAGAGAGTCTCTTTTCTCCTTCCTGTTTAATTGTCGAGAGCGTACTTGCTGGTGGGGATCTTTTTCGTTGTCTGTTCTCGTCCCTTCCCCTGTTCCGTCCTCTCGCCCCGTTGTTCGTTTTCGTTCTCCCTTGTTCTCCTCTTCGCGGGGCTTTTTCCACCAGCGTTGTCTTGGTTTTTTCCTCGGTTGGTTGAGCGGTAATGTATATATATCTATTACCGAGCACGCTCTTCTCACACAGTATATAAATACTAGTGTAGAGAATAACTCTGGTGAGCAACCAATTGGTTTCATCCACCCAGTTATTGACATAAAAGGAATTTAATAATTGTTAGATTAACTACCTACCTACTCAGTGAACCATTTTCGTTACCTCCCATCTACCCACTCATCAGTTTTCCATATACTGGGGGCCCCGGGAGATAAAAATTTTGGTGTCATTGTCACCAATTTTTATGTCTGAGTGTAGAGTAGCTAACTATTTGACTGTAAATGCCTGTTAATGTGATTAACAGTGCCTATCCTCACCTTCTCATGGAGAAGGTGTAGCATTTAATTAGAGAAAATATACATCCATAGGATGAAACTGTCTATGGTCTTTACCATAAGAAAAGAAAAAATGAAAGTTAGAAGATAAAATTACAATTCCCCTCATCTATTTTTTGTTGTAAAAATAGTCGCGCCTTTAATGCTGTTTGTCGCTGAGGTCTTGTGTCTGTCAATGTTGTAGTAGGATGCGTTACCACTCATACTGTCAAAGGAATAGTTACTGGAAGTTCAGTGTCTCCAGTTGTTACTGTCAGTGGAGAAGGTTCTCCAAAGTCCATTGTTTTGGGTCCAGACTCTAAAGGGTACAAAAGAGAAATGTCTCTTGTTGTGTCACCCGTTGAAGTCCTTAATTTGACCACTCTTGTTACCCCGTCTGCCCCTGGTCTGAGTTCTGAAACTCTAGCCAGAGGCCAGTATTGTCTTGGAGTACTGTCATGTATGAGAACAAGGTCCCCTACCTTAATTGTGTCAGACCAATCCTTCTTAGTCATTCGTTTATGTCTCTCCCTTAGACCCATCAAGTACTCAGTTTTCCACTGTTTAATGAAATGAGCTTTAACTCTAGTTAAATGTTGTAACTTAGTCTGGAGCTCATCATGTCGTTGAGTCCAGTTTGGGTCTTCTGAAGAGTCTATATTGTAGTCCGGCAGGAGACTAACTTGTTCTCCCTGAATCAAATGATTTGGAGTTAATGGTTCCGGGTCATTAATGTTGTCACTCACATAAGTGAGTGGTCTATTGTTAATGATGTTCTCAATCTCAGCCAGGAGAGTGAGCAACCCAAATAAGTGTATCTGTTTTTTGCCAATTGCTTTCTTCAAGCAATTCTTTACTGTTTGTATATTCCTCTCCCAGATAGAACCATACTAAGGAGAGGCAACCGGAATATACTTCCACTTTATGTTTGAATTTTGTATATATAATTGTGTGATTTCATCGCTTAACAAGTCGTGGATGACTTGTTCACCAGCCTTGAAATATGTAGCATTGTCAGTCCAAACTGTCTTGGGTACTGAATGTCGTGCACAGAATCTCTTAAAGACAGCAACAAAAGATTCTGCTGTAAGGTCCTCCACAACATCCAAATAAACAGCTCGTGAGGCAGCACATGTAAACAGTACAATGTACATTTTTTGTTCAGTGTCACCCACCCCTACAGTCAATGCTCCTGTATAGTCAATGCCTACAGTCTCAAAGGGTCTGTTGAGAGTAACTCTCTCCTCTGGCAAAGCAGGAGGATTTGGTTTCCTATAGGGCCTAGCATGAATACGCCTACATGTGACACACTCACTCAGGACTGTTTTAACAGTGATCCTTCCCTTGGGTATCCAATAAGTTTTTCTTAATGTAGTTAATGTCTGTGGTACCCCCATATGATATACATCATTGTGTGTTTTTCTGATGATTAATGTTGTCAAATAGCTAAATCTAGGTAAAAGGATTGGATGTTTGCTTTTGTATGACAGTTTTGATTTGTCTAATCTCCCTTTACACCTTAGAAGGCCTTCCTCATCTCTGAACAAGTTTAGATCCACAACTACTGATGGTACAGGTTCTTTTGTTTGTTTCCCATTAGTTAAGAATTCTAACTCTTTATGGTACTCTTTTTGTTGTGCATGGCCTATCCAGTATTTGGTTGCAACTTCTGTATAATTATGATTATTTTTATTTAGCTGTTTGTTAATTGTAGTTAAACAGTTGTGAGCAAACCTCAAACAGTAGGCTGTAACCCTGACAAGTTTGTTGAAATCAGAATAAATTTCATAATTAGTGATTGGTTCAACCTTTTCATTTGAAAAGATTAAATTTAATGTCAAGTTAACTTGTTCCACAGGCCATTGGTCTGTATCACAGAGCCACTTAGGTCCCATAAACCAAGTTTTGTTTGACTTCAACAACTTGTAGGATAAACCTCTGATCAGAAAGTCTGCTGGATTTTGTTTAGTTGGAACATAGTGAAAGTTTACTTGTAGGCTTTCATTAGCTTCAGCTATTTCTTTTAACCTATTTCTTACAAAGATATTCTTACTATTAATGCTATCATTCCGTATCCAGGCAAGACAAATCTGACTGTCAAGCCAGATGTGGATATGAGTTATGTTCACATCATGGTAAGCATCCTTAAGCAATGAAATGGTTTTAATGGCTAATGCAGCAGCCAATAGTTCCAATTGAGGTATGGTTCGGGTAGGTTTGAGAGGTGCAACTTTCCCTTTTGCATAAATTAGATGACTTTCTGTAGGGCTTACAAGATACGCACAGCACCCATAAGCTTGTGTGCTTGCATCAGCAAACACATGAAGTCTCTGGGGCTTATCCCTAAACCCACAGCACCTTTGAATTTTAATGTTCTGCACTTTTGTTAAATCAGCAGCTAACTTCTTCCAAGATTTTTGATTTTCATTTGTTATTGGATCATCCCACCCAACATTTGTCCTCCAAATTTCTTGGAGGAGAATCTTTGATTTTATTGTTGAAGGCAGGAATAGACCCATGGGATCAAAAATTTTGGAAGCCTCTGATAATATTTGTCTTTTAGTATTTGCTTCCTCATCAAGTTTAAAACCTTTAGTACAGATTGAATCATGACTGTTAGAAGTTGCATCCAAATACCAGTTCATACCTAAAGTTTTAACTCTGTCTGATGGCTCAGTAAGACCATTATTATCCTTTAAAATCTTTTTGTTTAAATCCTCATCGTTTGAAATCCACTCTCTAAGTTCAAAGTTACCTTGTTGCATAATGTTTTGAGAGTGTTCATAGACTTCAGATAATTCAGATTTTGTTGTTGTTGAGCCTATTAGATTGTCTACGTAAAAATGTTCCTTAAGGAAGTTCAATGTTAAAGAGTTATTAAACTGGTTTAAATGATGTCTAATTGTCAATGCTAATAGGCTAGGTGAGCAATTGGCTCCAAACAACACAACATTAAATCTATAGGTTATGAACCCTTTATTCAAATCAAATGGATCCTTGAACCATAAGAACCTAAGTTGGTTCTTATCATATTCATTTTTAAGATTTATTCTCAAAAATGCCTTTGAAATGTCACTTTGTACGGCATATTTGTCTAACCTGAACCTCAGTAAGATCTTCACAAGGTCAGAAATGAGATTAGGACCCTCAATCAGGCAATCATTCAAACTGTGTTTATCACTGTCTTTGAGGCTACAGTTATATACTACTCTGAGTTTTGTTGTTGGGGCATCTTGTCGATAAACCCCCCTGTGGGTTAAATAATGACAACCATCTTTTTTAAAAGGGTTATTTGTTACTTCTTCAATGAAGCCTTTCTGTAGCTGTTCTTTGAAGACATCACTGTACTTTTTAATATTATTATCTTGTTTGATTCTTTCATTACTTTATATAAATGTCCTTTAGCTACTTTGAGATTGTCTCTTAAAGTTGGACAATTTATTTTCCAAGGTAACTCAATAAAATAACTATTGTCTTTGCACTGAATGGTGTCTTCAAATCTTTCTACCATTAACTGATCTTCTGAAGTTTGATTTGTGTCATGTATACCCACAGATTCTAGCAACCATAAAGTTTGAATTGCCTCATCCAAAGTTTCATTTGATAATGATGAATTAATGTTCTCAGTTGAGATAATATTATTCAAAGTGTTGCTATTCTTACAGGTGTTATGTAGGACTGAGTTGAGGCACATAGTATTTGTTGGTCATGAACTATTTTGGTTTAGGTCTAGGTTGTATTTGGATAGATCACCCAAAGGGGCTATCCCTGATGGAGTCTGAATAGCTATACCATTACCTATCTCTACTATGCCCTTATGAATAAGATTAATATAATCTGCCCCCATTAACATTTCAATGTTAGCTACTGTGTTGTTAGTGATATGTCTATCAGCTACAGGGCCGGATTAAGACCTTTAGAGGCCCTAAGCACTTAAAAGATTTTGGTGCCCCATATATATGTAATTCAAAATATAAACAAAAATAAACCATAAAATAAAATTTTATTTTTTGAAATGAAACAAAACTTACAGTAAGATGGAAAATAATGTTTATTTTTGTATACTTCCACTTCATTTATATTTGAAAAGTTTTCTCCTACTTTTTTAATTGCAAAGTCTTTGATCAGATCCTCAAAACTAATCTTACGTAACACATCTGCTTCTATACTTAGTAGAGATAAGGCATCCAGCCTGCCTTGTTGCATAGTTGTTCTGTTGGTATTTTTAATATACTTCAACTGAGAAAATGAACGCTCAGCTGAGCAATTTGTGACCATTAATGTTAAAAATATACGAAAGGCAATTTCTACATTTGGGAAGGCACACTCAATATTGTCTTCTACAATTATTTTATAAAGTTCAGCATGACTGAATCTTGTTTTTACATTTACTATAGCACACGAAAATATTTAATCTACTAGGGTGTCCCGTAAGTCTGGACCCATAGGGAAAAATAATAAAATTACAAAATAGTCCAAAAATGTATTACATAATCTGTTCAAAGTGTCCGCCGTTGTGTCGCACACATAGTTGAAGACGCAATCTCCACTGCGACAGCACTTTCTGAATCACAGTCGCAGAAATTTCTTGACACGCCTCCACAATGCGTGCTTTAAGGTGGAAAATGTTCTGAAGTTTGACCTCGTACACTTTGGCTTTCAAGTGGCCCCACAAATAAAAATCATAATAAAAAATAATAAAAAATAATAATAATAAAATAATAATAATAACATAATACAAAAATATATTATAAATCCCTATGGGTCCAGACTTACGGGACATCCTGTATATGTATTTTTAATATGGCGCTCAAAGATTTGATATAAACAAAATAATAACGCAAAGCGTAAAGTGTGTGATTACAACGAAATATATTTATTCTCTCAAAATGGTTGTTGTTCACTACAAATTCAAACAATGAAAAAAAATAAATACTATATATGAATATATATAATTCAGTTTTCAACAGCTTATAGGCTATAAGCCGCGATTATAATAGTATAATAAATCCATGGTAAATCCGACAATGGAAAATTTCTGTGGTGCCCCCCTTCCCTTGATGCCCTAAGCACGGGCTTATTTTGCTTAATGGGTAATCCGGCCCTGATCAGCTATTTTGTAGTGTTTTCCCAAATGATTTATGGTTTGTTCTAGTTTGGGTATAACCAGTTTGTTTTGTCCTACTTTAGAAATAATAACTGCTTCAATTTTCTTTAATTTATTTTCTAAATGTAGTTCCAGGTCAATTGTCTTATAGCTATTTTTGTCCGAGTTATCCTTAACAAAGGATGCAATATTGAGTTTTTGTTCATTCGGGTTTGGTGTCAAACCCAATTTATTAACTACATTTTGTGAAACAAATGTTTGTTGAGAACAACAGTCTATAAGACATCTCACTGGAGTGGTGCTACCCTCACTATTCACTAAGTCCAAAGTAATAGTTGGTAAAAGAATCTCAGTGTTTCTTGTTACGTTGTTTGAACAAACAGAATGTCCCATGAAAGTGGCATTTTCTTGATTACCTTTGTTTGGGGGAGGTATCTTTTGAGTTTGAGTACTATTGTTTGGACACTTTGGTGAATCACACATTGATGAGACATGTCGTAAACTTTTACAAAACTTACACTTGAATCTTAACCTAGATTTACAGTCTTTCTTATAATGTCCCTGACCAGTACACTTTTTACACAGGTTCAACTGTTCACATCTTTTAGCTCTTTGGTTAAAGTCTGAATATTTGTCACACCCAGTACTACTGTGTTCATTACTTGCACAAAATTTGCAATGTGGTGTGTAAGTTGAGGCAGCAGTTACATTAAAGTTCTGTAATGTAGGTGTTCGTGTATTATAGTTGGTCACATTTGATTCTACAGTATCAAGTTTTGTCTGTTTGGCTGTAGCTAGTTGGTCTCTGGGAACAGTCTTTGGTTTATCCATAGTCTGGGTCTTATTTTGTGTTGGAAAATCTCTCAATTTGTAATTAGTTAGGATATTGGGGAAGTGTTTTCTTATATCTTCCAGATTAGGATAATTTTCTCCCGTCTTTAGAATTAAAATATCTTTAACCCTCAAAGGAAGGCACCTAAGTACTATGCCTTGTATAATCCAAGATGAAGCTTTAATATCTATCTCATTGCTAACTAGTTGTCCTATAATAGCTTCTAATTTTGTATAAAAATTTTCCATATCACTATGGTTATCTTTTATGGGTGCAAATTCAAAAATTTGTTGAGATAATTCATATACAATCTCATCTTTATTAATGTAATTACGTTTTAAGAGATCAATAGCTACTTCATATGAATTCCCTACGGCTGGTAAATAGGCTATCAGGTTATAGGCTGGGCCTTTAAGGAAACTAGTTAAGTAGCTAAACTTTTCAACAGTTGAAATATAAGGTTTATTACCTATTAAATTCTCAAATTTGTCAATGAAAGATGGGAATTGTACCGTGTCCCCTTCAAATGTTGGTACTAGCAAAATGGGTAACTGAGCCCTCAATTCTTGTGACTCAGGATTTAGCATGCCACTTAAATTTTGTTGAAGGTTAGCTCTACTTTGATTAAAATCAGAATTAGGTTTTTTTGGTGTTAAGTCAGTCAAACGAGACCGTAGTCTCCTTATTTGCTGTTCAATTGAGATTACCTGATCATCATTATCAGCGTAAAGGCAAAAAGGCAAAGGTGGGCAGTTGCGCCGCAAAAAGTTGCGGCGCAACATTTTTGGTTGCGCTTGCGCTTGCGGCGCAACTTTTTGAAAAGGGTTGCGCTTGCGCGTGCGGCGCAACTATTTCAGCAGAGTTGCGGTTGCGGTTGCGGCGCTACAAAAATTGTTGCGCGTGCCCACCACTGCGTAAAGGTCTATCAATTGTTCTTCAGCCATTTCGGATTCAACTAACTCTGGAATACTCTCATTAATGGCTATTATTTCCTTCTTTTTAGTTTCCAATTTAAGAATTACACACTCTAAATCTTCCTTACCTGGTTGTGTAATATTGTTAAAAGTGTTCACAGCCTTTGTAACAGCTCCCAACTTTGCCCCCCTTTTCTTTTTTAACTTTTTCAATTCCGCACTGTCCATGTCTAAGTCAAAATTGTTTAACTGGGGATCGTAATGAAATAGAGGACAAGAAGAAATTACCAGAGAAGAGAGAGCACAGACAAAACAGTCAAGTTTAAATTTGGTTTAATCCCCCCCAAGTACTTATGTGTCACTCAGGTCTAAGCTTATAAAAGAATGAGACTCCTTAAATGTAAATGTTTCCTAGTTAGGCCCTAGGTTGTAGACCAAATTAGGCTTGATTAGGTTAGGCTTAGGCTAGACCATTTAGCCTAATTCTGCAATTTTTTTGTTAAGTAAGGTTAAGGTTTGTAAATTCCCCACACACGGACCACCAATGCGAAAAATGCTCTGTATGAATTGGTCCACAATTAACCCACCCCTTATATCTCCAGTCTAACTATAGAGTAGATCAAGTCTAGCCTAGAGGGGTCAGCCTAGAGATTCCGGAAATGGTCCAGAGCGGGCAGATAAATTGAGGTCCACAGTAGGATTCCTCACCAAATTAGGTTAGGGCAATCTACCTTCACCTTTGTTAAGCTATGAGTTGATGCTGGGTCTTAGGCCACAATGTAGGCCTAACTTGTCTGACCCAGCTTAATTTAATGTGATTAATTTGCTGGGTTAAAAACACAATTAGTCACTTACTGTTAGTTATTAGAGAGTCTCTTTTCTCCTTCCTGTTTAATTGTCGAGAGCGTACTTGCTGGTGGGGATCTTTTTCGTTGTCTGTTCTCGTCCCTTCCCCTGTTCCGTCCTCTCGCCCCGTTGTTCGTTTTCGTTCTCCCTTGTTTTCCTCTTCGCGGGGCTTTTTCCACCAGCGTTGTCTTGGTTTTTTCCTCGGTTGGTTGAGCGGTAATGTATATCTATTACCGAGCACGCTCTTCTCACACAGTATATAAATACTAGTGTGGAGAATAACTCTGGTGAGCAACCAATTGGTTTCATCTACCCAGTTATTGACATAAAAGGAATTTAATAATTGTTAGATTAACTACCTACCTACTCAGTGAACCATTTTCGTTACCTCCCAACTACCCACTCATCAGTTTTCCATACCCCCCTTCCCCTCTGATAATGGAAATAATCTTACCTTCTTTCTGAAAAAAAATTCGATTATGGGGATTTATAGAACTCGGGGTTTTTTTTTTTTTTTGTTTAAGTTTGATTTAAATCAGCAATTCTGAGACTAATAGGGATTAAATCTTCAACTGGAATAAAAAATAAATGAATTATTATTCTTTCAGAAGTGGGAAGCCAGCCAAGAAGAGGCTGAAGAAGATCACAGCCATCAACATTGAAGCTACCCACTGGTCAGAACTAATCAACCTTTCTCAAAGTGGCATCTGTGAACCTGCTCTCACAGAAGACTTTTCTGACCAGGAGCTTCAAGAAGCATTGCTGAATGGCACCAAGCTGGAGCTGCCTGATCTGCCTTCACATTCTCAGAGTGTTGAAAGGGCCGTGAAGCTGACATCTGAAGCTTCCCATACTGTTTATGGACTCGAATCAAGGCACAAACACATTCTGGCCAAAGCCCTAAGCCGCCAGATGAGGCCTTCCTTTGCTTCTAAGGGCTCTTACAGTGAAAACTATGATGATCTTGGGATCTCAATGTGTCTATTTGACTCTGTACATGTTTTTTTTTACTTTTTTTCAATAAAATTGTAACTTTTTTCAGGATTTTTTATTAAAATAGCACGTTTTTTTCGGCCGAAAATTGCGAAAATGCGGTATTTTTCGGTACGATTTTTTGACGATTTTTGAAACGGTTTCCTCAAAAACCGGTTAAAGCTAGGGAAAATCAACCTACCTTAGTGTCAAGTGAACAAGACTTGGAATGTCAGTTGCAGCCAGCTGGCTATGCTCAACAAACTGGTGACTAAAACGTCAACAAACGTTCGCCTTTCGATGTAATTTTTATCAAATATTTAATTTTTCGTTTGTAAATTTTGTATTGCCAATAAAAATAAAAAATTATTTTATAGTGGAAATTAACATTAAGCTGTTGTAATAGTTTGAACATTTTTAAATTTTTTTTCTTACTTTGACGAATTTTTCATTTGGTTTGAAAACTTGTACTGGTATTTCAACTCTCCCAATGGCACCCCCCCTTCTGGCTGTCACCCGGGGCAGACCTCCCCCCTCGCACCCCCTTAGTACGCCACTGCCTAACCCAATTTGGTGAGGAATCCTACTGTGGACCTCAATTTACTCTGCCCGCTCTGGACCATTTCCGGAATCTCTAGGCTGACCCTACAAGGCTAGGCTTATCCTACTCTACCGTTAGACTGGAGATATTAGGGGTGGGTTAATTGGGGACCAATTCATACAGAGCATTTTTCATATGCCCATGCGGGACAAAAAAAATTCTGATTTTTTTAAGACCAAATTTTTTTTCAAATTGAAACTAGATTTCTTCAACGGTTACAACAAATAAAATTAGAAAATTTTTATTAAAATAATGCTTAACAATTAAACATCGTGAATAATACTGAAAAAACTTTCACGCAAATGCAGGAATTTACACCTGAACGATTTCTTATAAAAAGTAGACATACAGATTTTATATGAATTACACAATCTCAAGTTATATGGTCAAGCAATCGCAAGATTCACACTAATTCAAAGCTTACAATATAACTACAGTACAGCCGAAAAACTGCCAACTCGTGGCCAAACACAACATTTTATAAGCGTTATGTAATTTCTAGGATGTTCTAGAATCTAGAACATTCAACATTAGTCTACAGAATTCTACAGGATCCTACATAATTCTAGAAAATTCTAAATCAATTCATTCCGAAAATATTTGCTTACAAAATATTTTTTGCGGGACATTTTGAATACAAAGCGGGACGCGCGATTTTTTGATCAAATGCAACCCTAACCATAACCCTATGTAGTTTTTTTATACTTATATATGGAGCACTTGTATAGTATTTGTACCTGTTGAGTCTGAAATAAATATTGCTCATTTGTTCGTTTATATTAGAATATAACGAACATACTGTATGTTATATTGCGAAATATAAGTACCTTATCTATATTATAATGAGCTAAGTCCGATATATACTGTATATATATGTAACCAAAAAAAATTATAAATCCTTTGCAAGGTGCCAGCCCCTTCCCCCCTTGGGGTAATGGGGGAAGGGTGGGGTAAATGGGGGAGAGGGTGGGGGTAATGGGAGAGAGGGGTGGGGGAGAGGGTGGGGGTAATGGAGGAGGGGGTGGGGTAATGGGGGAGGGGGTGGGGTTAATGGGGAAACTCAGAAAAAAATTGTAACCAACATCGATTCCGGTCATGAAGATCATGCTTATCACAACTAATGGAACACTATAAAATATTATTGATGCACTCGAAACAATGAAAACTATGATTTGGGGCCGCAGGCCCCCAATTACTGTCGGTTCAGTTATTTGGTCAATAAAACTATAGAAATGAACGCAGTCATGAAATCTTAAGCTTCAAATCCGAGCTCATTGTATTAGGATTTGTGAAGCTTTAGATTTTCATGGCTGCGTTCTTTTCTGTAGTTTTATTGAATGAATAATTGGTTTCCCAGTAACTGGAAGGCCGCAGGCACCCCAATTACTGAGGCCCAAGGTGAGAGGAATAGGAATGATATCCAGATAAAGGGCTACTGATGTTCAAAATAAAATACGCCGTAGGCCCACAATTCAGCCCAAGCACCGCAGATCTAGCAAAAACGGCGCGTAGCGCCGATCTTTTGCTAGTAATAATAATAATAATAATAATAATAACGGAAAATTTAGTGCTAAATGTCGAAGTGCTTATAAATTCAAAGTTATGTTGCCTATAGAATCATATTTTATAATAATGATTACGCCTACACCAAATTTTTTACGTTTTTATGCGTACTTTAAGTGTAGTCTGTATTTTTCTAAATTAACTCTGTATATGCCATAGGCCCATACTGATTTTTAAACATCTTTTTCAGTCATTCTCTGAAGTTCTAAAAGATAACCAATAAAAAGAATGATAACAGATAGCCTTCGCTAAGTTGACTCAACAACATTGTTAGTACAGCTCAGCATTACCAAGCTAATATTTGACAGTTATCGAATCTTATAATAATTTTTATTCTAAATCTTTGATGCACGATACAAATTTCACGATAATGGCCAACTATACGATAATTCTAAAATAAGTTACAATAAAAAAATTGTAAATGTGCCTTTGAAATGTGATAGGTCTACTTATTATCTATCTTTTTAGATTTAGAAATATGTTTCAAACTTTAAGGAGAGCATTTTGAACATATTTATAGGAAAGAAGTAGGATCACCTAAAGATCAGGGCCCCCATGTATTTCTTGTTTTTGCTTTACAGTACCAAATATAATAATAAATTAAATTGAATGCCCGGTTAGGTCAACTGTACGCCCTTGACGATTAGTTAGGTTAAGCCGTGATATTTTCGTTAGTTTTAACGAAGCTATCATTTGGTAATTGAGGCTGGGGGCCCTCTTCAGGTAATCCAAGAAGTATTTAGCGGTTAGTTCAAATGCATTTGTGCATTTTAATTTGATTGTCCAGCTAAATGTAAACTAACTGATCCCGACACTTTTTTCTGACAAACATTAATGGTCGTATTTCAGACAAATTTCGTTATGAATTCTAATATTAATTAATGAAAGTATGTAACGCTTTGAACAGTGCCAACTAAATTTATACACATGTTTAACATAATGCATTCTCTCTCTCTCTCTTATATATATATATATATATTATATATATATATATATATATATATATAAAAGTTCGATAGCAATTAACACCACTGTCTTCAAAAGTTTTATATATATAGACTGCATATCTGACTTTATAATACAGATATTTACTCTATTGCATGATTATACATTACATTACATTTGGAAAACATGAAGCCACTTGGGCCTATCGAGGTTATCTAAGTCGCAAATAAATAATCTAAAGTTACATTTATGATCAATTGCAAAATGTCAATTTCAAGTCAGCTAATTAACATAAAACTATTTACAGAACTACTGACGTAGCCTACATTAGGGCGGATCGAAAATGAGGTTTTTAAACGTTTTTTCGAAATTCAAATATGGCTAGTGCGGAAACTATGTGGGTGCTATAGATAATGACTGTGCATAAATATTAGTCCTGCGAAATTATATCTTCAGGTGCCACAAAGCCGTCGAAAAAAGTGAAATATAATGATTTTCTTCTATTCTGCATTAGTACAATAACTGAAACTTACTTGTTATTATTATATATTAAGTGTTCCAATTACCAAAATAGTTACTGAATTACGCAGCTCTTAGTTTATTTAGATCAATGTTCTTTTGATTTATGATCTAAATAATCCAGAATTCATTACGAGGAGGTGGCTGCGTGTCGAGCTCCACCCATGCCCTCCCAACCACCCATCCTTGCGCATGTTTTTTTCTATTAACGTTTTATTTAAACTTTATATTCAGCTTTACTTTCGAATGATGGCATTTTTTTACGTGACTGAAGTGTTGATCTTATGAAGCCATCTCGCGCGTTCAATCCAAATACTTTTGATGATGCTTCAGTCACTAATTTTACCATTTTTCTACTTGTGTATGACAAGGGAATTTCTCGAATGGAGGGGTACTCTTGTTTTCTATGAATTCTTCAATCTCATTTTCTGTCAGGTGTCTTGTCACAGGTGGTTCAGTGACAATGCATTTTTGCCAATTAATTAAATCAGTATAATCAGTAGCTTCAAATTGAATAACAGGTACTGTGAAACGCCTCACAACTTTTTCCTTGTTTGTTTGCCTTGCTTTCTTTATTCGCCTCCACGCTAATTCTCTTATGGCGCTGCGGTCATCATGAATCATTGATGCTAGAATATTTTCTGGATTTGCAAAAAATGCATTTCTTTGTATGACAGGGTTTACATATCCTTTACTTCGTCATTCAGTGTTCTTGTTAGTTCAATAGTTTTGAAAACATGTTTTGAGCCATTGACAAAAGACGTACTTTGCTTAATAGAAAACCACATTGGGATGTAGACCTTCATTATAAAAGAAGCAATGTTCATGAGGTTCTCAGATGGACTTACAGTTGAAACGTATAGACGAAGCAAACGATTTGCTGTAGTCAGCCATCGTGAATGTGCCATTTTGCCTGGACTACGATGAGCAAGATCTGGAGAGCAATATCCCTTTGTTATGGCCTGATGAATATCAATTAGATATTTTTGGTCGGTGCTAAGATCTTCACAGTCTACAGTTGGTTCCTCAGCATCAATCCTTTCAAACTCGACAATAGGAAGACTCTCACAGTTCTCTAATTCCCTGCCAATAGGACCGGTGAATCCGCGGGGGCCAGATGTTTTTCCATCCAGCTTTGCAACTAAATGGCTTAATGGCAATTCATTGGCATGGAGCTGGCACACTAAATATTGAACTGGCTTCTTCAGCTTCAATTCTATAAGCCTTATAACGCCTCCCTTTTCTCCAGTGTTGACTGCTGTACCATCGCATCCAATGGCAACAAGGTTTTCCAGGTTCATGTCATTATTTCCAATATACTCAAACATTCCTTTACATATTTCTTCAGCTGATCCAGAATTCACAGAATAATGGCCCAAATAATCTGAACCAGGTTCTCTCACTAAAGTGATATGTTCTTCTGTTACCTTCTTCTGGTATACTTTGGACTCTTTTTTTTCTTGGAAGAGTGTAGAATCTTTTCGACCATCAAAATAGATTCCTCTGATTGGGACCTGATTTTGATCTTTCATAATTTCTGATCTCTTCTTTTGTCTTTCTCTTCTGATTTTACTCCTATCCACTACTTCAGATGTATTGTCAATAGAAACTTCTCCAATATCTTGCAATACTGCACTAACAATGAATGCTGCAGCTCGATCTGAAACTGCAGTCCTGTCACAAGCAGTAGCCACTGAAGGTAGATTTGTAGTTTTCCTTTTCTTGAATAATTGTTCTTCAGGTTGTTCGAGCTTTCTCTTCGAGCTAACTGGCTCTGGAAATGTATCGTCTGATATTTCGCCAGATTCACTTTCACTATTTGATGTCGATGATGATAATTCAACATTTGTATCCTGCAATTTCTCCTGTGAAGATTCTTTGGTGAGCCTCACAGCTTCTTTTTGCTTTCTTAGCAACGTAGATGCTTTTTTCTTTGAGAGTGTAATATCTACTCTATCAATAAACAGTTTTCTTTCACTCCTTTGATCTAAGAGGAACGTCACTTCTTCCTTTGGAACCGTTTTTTCTTTGGGACAAGAACATTGTGTTAGTACTTTGCACTTGCACGCTGCAATGTCAAAAAGTTTCGTGTGTGCTTCTTTTTTGAACATATCAATCTTTGCTTTGTAAGCTTCAGAATTTTTTCTGCTTTGGTATGGCTTCATAATGACACGATACTTTTCGTGGTAGCTTCTGAACATTGTTTCAATTCGCCTGTCTGACAGAATTGGGACGGAAGCACTTTCCCAAATTGTTTTAAATTTATCAACAACTTGTTCTAATATTTGAGATATTGAAGGATCTTTATTAGTATTCTGTTTCAAATCGTTTCTTACAAACAAGTAATATTTAAAAACTCCTTCGTATGTAGGAAGATTCCTGTGCCACAAATCTTCCCCCATACCAAACATGGGGCACTCAGTTGAGGCCTTGGTTGATTTTGCACAAACTCGAGACATTTTGAAAGTATACAAATCTGAAAAAGAAAGAGCTAATATCAATTATACGTTAATTTCAGTTAATAGTACATGGCAAACTTAGGGCAACACAATACAGAAATGCAAAATATATAAGAAATATAGTTTAGACTATCTGAGTAACGCCAACAACAGAACACCCACCTGCTACGAGAGCGACAGCTACACTGAACCGAGGTACTCACGTGACAGCTGAGTGAGCTGACTATAGAAAACTGTTTTTAGAGAATATAAACTTTTTTTAAAGGTTGACTGAGCTATTTTTATACAAGTGTGAATAAATTCTTGTCTATTGTGCATCGTGGACTCTTCTGTAATTATTGGTTAAAATCTGCTTTTTTCAATTTTTTTCAATATTGAAGGTCATTGTGGCACCTGAAGATATTAATGTTATGATTGTAAATTTATACTAGCTTATTTCCTCACTACTCCACACATTTTCCACACTAGCCAATTTGAAAATTCGAAAAATGAGTTTTTCACTCCGCCCTAGCCTACATAACCAGCTGAAATATACACTATTTACACAGTTTATAAACTGTCTCTTTCAGTTTGTCCTGCGGGCTAACATGTCGTCCACGTGACTTTTTTATTGATAAATTTTCATTGGGTTAGGGTAAATCAGGTTATTACTGCAGTGATCGAAATGGAAAACCAGAAGTTGGGGTACGCTCCCGCATGAAATGATGATAGTGTTTTCCATTGTTTAGAATTCTTAATGAAGATGTATAACTCTTCTAACCTGTACATCGTATCGTATGATAGTATTACTCATTACATTCCTTTAAAGTTTAAAATGAAAACGACGCAATGAAAGAGTTGTCAATAATAGGCTACTTAACGATTTTAGTTATGGCTTTCGTGAAGCAACTTCTACATGCGATTGTAGTTGTTCGTACTTCGAAGTTTGGAAGCTCTTTCCCCATTAAATTTTGGATCACCCGAAGATCAGGGCCCCCAGCCTTCTTTTAGTTGGCTTTATAAGGCTAACTAAACGAAAATATTCACGACCTAACCTAACCAATCGTCAAGGGCATACAGTTGACCTAATGATTGGTTAGGTTAGGTCGTGATAGTTTCGTTAGTTAGCCTTATAAAGTAACTAAAGAAGGCTGGGGCCCTGATCTTCAGGTGATCCAATTTTTTTTGTTTTCAGATTCATGAAAATTAAAACAACAAGTATTTTACTATCAAAATTGCACAAATCAATGAGTAAAATGGAATGTATATTAAAAAAATTAAGAAACACGCAAACATATCTTACCTTTAAAAAAGTTTATAAACCGCATACAATGCATAACTATGCATTACGTAGATTTACATAGAGATGATTCTAGAAGGCTTCTCACCCTGTAAATCTAGCTCTGGATTTTTGTCATGTGGTCGTACATAGGTCTTGTGTACTCCACTGTGTATCCAGGGTTTCTCGAACGATATTATCTCTGGACATGACGATATGCTCTGGTATACCGCTCCAAATATCAACAACCCTCTGCGTGAACAAATATTTTCTGATATTTTAGTGAGGCTCTTTCCTTGTATATCTTAAACTGATGTCCTCGAGTTCTCGAGTCGTCTCTCATCTGGAACAAGTCATTCGTCACCTCCTCATCATATTTACCAGTTAATATCTTGTAGCATTCGATCATGTCTCCCCGTACACATCTGTATGCTGGTGTTGATAATTCTAGCTCCTTAATTTCTCCCGATATGACAGGTGACTCAACCCCAGCACCAACTTAGAGGCTCTCCGTTGCACATTTTCAATGGACTCTATATGTTTCTTGAGATATGGACACCAAACCTGATTCGCGTATTCCAAGTGAGATCTAACCAGTGAAACAAACAGCGTCTTAAACATATCTTTATCCAGGTATTCGAATGTCCTCCTTATGAATCCAACTATCCTGTTTGTTTTGTGATCTTTTCTGCCATGTGGTTTTACAAAACTCAAATTACTGTCTATGATCACTCTATGTCCTTTTCACTATCACTCTTGTCCATATAGTCCTTTTCGTGAAACATTTTATACCTTCTTTCTCCGAAGTCCATCCTATCTTTTCCTATTTGCACGTGCTTGCACTTGTCCGGGTGAAACTTGAGTAACCATTTATCAGACCACCTTTCATCTCATATAATCCTCCTGTAATATATCTGCATCCTCTTTACATGTAATCCTCCTAAATATTTTAGTCATCTTGCATACAGATAATGTCACTATCATTCTTTATCACATCTGGTAATCATTTATATATAACCAGAGGTGGGTAAAGTACTTTCATTTGTTACTTAAGTTAAAGTACAAGTAAT
The DNA here is from genome assembly GCA_023014485.1 of Bathynomus jamesi. Classification (NCBI taxonomy): domain Eukaryota; kingdom Metazoa; phylum Arthropoda; class Malacostraca; order Isopoda; family Cirolanidae; genus Bathynomus; species Bathynomus jamesi. Next base: position 261,965 of record JAJOZX010001378.1, on the reverse strand, counting down.
CTTTAAAAAAATGTACTTAATTACTGAAAAGTAAGAAGTACTTTTTCAAAAATGAAATAAAATACACTACAAATAATAATAATATAAAATAAAGATCATTATGGCAAACAGACTTCATGGGGATACAGAATTAGGATTATTATAAGTAGGAATTATTATATTAAGAACTATAAATTATTATCTAATAATTTATTATAATAAGTATGCATTATGTACAAAATTTCATTGAGTTTCAACAACAGCTGATTTTCAAAGTTTTTGCAATCTATCCTGGCTCTTTTTGGACTAAAAATTAGTCCAGCAACACTGAACAGTCGTTCACAGGCTGCAGATGCAGGAAGTGGCGTATTTAGCCGTATGGATATGTTCATAAATGATGGAAATGACTTCAATATATCCATACGGCTGTTAATTCCCCTTCTCAATACCTGACATTGAGAGGTGGCAGATTGAAAGCGGGTTTTTCCAGATTTTGTTACCAATTTTGAATGAAATTGTCAAGCAAACTGTTGTTTGTTACTTCGTACTTTTCAGATTTTCGCAACATTGTACTTAAGTTAAAGTACAAAATTTTTCTCAAGCTTGTACTTAAGTTAGAGTAAACGTATTACAAAAAAACTGCACTTTCTAGAAAGTACATTCTCGAGAAAGCTACTTAAGTATATCTACTTCACTACTACCCACCTCTGTATATAACACAAAGAGCACTGGCCATAACGTCCTTGAGGTATGGCCGAGAGACCATCCCGCCAACCAGATGCCTCTCCTTCCACTATTAAATGCTGCTTCCTATTTCAACGCCTCGAGCCACTTGGTTTTTAATTCCCCTATGCCATACATCTTTAACTTGTGTAACAATCTATTGTGAAGGACCTTGTCGAAGGCCTTCATAAAGTCACAATATGCCACATCACTGCTGTATCCTTTATCTATAGATTCAGTCCAACTATCCAAAACCTTTATCAACTGTAGTACTGTAGATCTCGCTGATATAAATCCGAACTGCTTTTCGCTAAATAGTCCATTTATCTTCATATGCTTCATGATTTCATCTCTTATCAACAACTCGAACAGTTTAACCATCATACAGGTCAGGCTGACAGGGCGATAATTTCACCAGTGGCGGATCTACTATGAAACTAATGAAGCTTAAGCTTCAGGGCCCCTAATCCAGGAGGGGCCCTGAAGCAACTTTTTTTTAATGAGTGAATTTTTCAACAAAATCGATGGAGTTTTTTTAAGTGTTTGTTATTAAAATAAGGCTATTTTAGTGATAGAATCATAAGCCAATGGGTTGAAGTACTTAATATTGACCTTAGAATATGCTCTAATACCCATTTCATATGGCCTCAAAATGCCCCTGTAATTGGTCAAATTTCAAAATTTTCTCGGGGGCTTGCAGCGCCCGAACCCCCAGCTGTATGGGCTCGCTGAGCTCGCCAGAATCTATTCATAGTCTACATTTTGGCAGCTGGATCCTCGAATCCTTCGTTGGTGCACGGCTTAATAGTTCTATAGCTCAGCCCTTAGGCTAGAGCCAATCGGAACCATAAAAATACATCTGAATTCTCAATTCATGCTGCACTCGTCTCGCTTGTGCATTTTAACACCAAAAATCAGATTTTCACCTCTTTATCCTAACGAGCCCCCTCTGATGACGAAGGGGCCCCCATAACAGTTCAAGCTTCAGGGTCCCAAAAATGTAGGTCCGCCACTGAATTTCACGGACAACATCTATCTCCTTTCTTGAATATTGCTGTTGTTAGCATATCGCCATTCATCAGGCATTTCTCCTCTTAACATAGAGAGATTAAATAAATCAGAGAGAGGTCCAGCAAGTTCATGTGACAGTTCTTTAAATATTCTCGGGTGTAACTGGTCTGGGCTCGGGGATTTATTTTTCTTCAATTTCTTCAAAAACTTCCTGATTTTTCGTTGACTTAGATCTATGAACTTAAGTTTCCTATCTGTCTTCAACTCCACCTCAGGCATATCTCCCTCTGTCTCTCTTGTAAATACTGATGTAAAAAAAATCTGCTAATGTTTCAGCTTTTTGTTGGTCATTTTCAGTCTTTTCATTCATATCATCATCAAGATAAAGATCAGGTATTGCTGACTTAGTCTTAGTTCGTCTGTTCACGTATCCCCAGAAGTTTTTGGGGTTATCTTTTACTTCATTAATTATTCTCTTTTCATTACTTCTCACAAGTTTCCTAGTCTCCAATCTCACTCCATTACTGACTCGCCTGCATTTCCTTTACTTTTTTGTCTTGTTCTGTGTTCTGTATAATAAGATTGTATTTGTACAGTATGTTGGGTTAAATGGCTATGCTGGCCTTATTTTTGTACTTGTATGTTAGGTTAAGTGGCCATGGATTGTGAATGATCCGCAATAAAGATGTTTTGTTTTTTGTTGTTTGTGTTTGATTCAGCACTTCTTTTCATATGGGTTGCTCCATAGTTTCCTATTCATTGGTAACTTAGGGTTTAACATTTTTTTGTTCTTGTTCATCTTTCCCTTTGGTACACATTTGTCCACGCTGCAGTGGTTCCCGACCTTTTTTAGGCCAACGCCCCCTTATGTCCAGGGACGTTTTTAAGAAATTTTTATTAGTGGGCCATTTTTTTTTAAAAAAAAGGGCACATATATCTAAAAAGGGCAGACACCAAGTACTAATACTAATACTAATATACTAATAAAATACTAATCGCTACCTTATCTTCGGTATCCACAGGTATTCACTCTCTATATAAGCAGTAACAGTAAAGTGAAAACCAACACTAAACATCGAAAAAAGCGAAAAAGTTACCGCCAGTTCCTCTAAACGCACATAAACAATCCCTCTAACCGCCACAGTCAGTCACTCAGCTGATCGCTCCCTCTCAAGTGTGCCAAATATAAGGGCAAGTGGGCCATATGGCCCACTAGTATATATGTTAAAAAAGTCCCTGCTTATGTCCATCAATATTTGCTGGTGCCACCTCCCAAAGGTAATAAGGATAAATGATAATTGATTTATTAATAGAAGGTAACAATTTTACAGTTTCCTAGCGCCCCCGTGAGATTCTCAAGCGCCCACGTTGGGAACCACTGGTCTACAGCATCCTTAAGCTTATTTTTTCATCCAATTCCATTAGTGCATTGAAAAATCAGTAAACTTTTGCTCCTTTTATATGGGATAATGTGATTTGTAATCACACACCGCAACGGGATGAACATGCACAAGAAGCGGTGGTACGCAAAATGCCAAATTAGAGAAGTGGGGGTACGCGTACTCCCCACTTCAAGCACTGTTTCTTAGTGTCCATAAAATGGACCTCTCTACCCATTAGGTCAACAAAACTGACACCCTAAAAAACTAACTTAAACTAACCTCACCTAGCATAAGCCAACCTTGCTAACTTAACCTACCTTAAGTCCCAAACCTAACCCACAATATACTTGTCGATAGATTGTAAAGTCGATTTGGTGTCATAATTCTGAATATTTCTAGTAAATAAGACTAATTATTGTTGGTAATTATGTCGCAAATGACATGGCCTGATGTTGAAATAAAAAATACATTTTTCTAGTGTATTTTGGTGTGCTCTGTTCAAATATAACCTTCATTTCTTGTGCAAATGAACAGAAATACATGTTTGGGCCATGCAATGACAACTGTATTTCTGTTCATTTGCACAAGAAATAAAGGTCATATTCGAACGAAGCACACCAAAATACACTTGAAAAATATATTTTTTACTACATTTTATACAATAAAGCATGACCTAACATGTTCATGTTACGAGATCTCATAAACGACGCATTACCACAGGAAACGTGCAAAACACCTCAAAATTAACCAGAAAAGTTTGCTCTCGTCATTTTCATTTAAACTGACGAAAATATCATGATTTAACCTAACCAATCATCAAGGGCGTACAGTTGACCTAACCGGGCATTCAATTAACCTAACAGGTTAATATTGGTTTTCACCTAAATATCTTCTGATCTTTTCGTATTAGGCACTCACTGTCACATTTCGGGCAAGTTAAGAATGAGAGAATAAAGCCGTAATTGATAAAAACATCCAATGCTTTGTCTTCATCTAGGGCACATGACGAATCAAGTTCTCAAAGTCGAAACCACACGACGAACGGCACGTCATAATTCTATCACAAACACCACCAAACTGAATCCAATTAGAAAAAAAAATAGCCAGAACAGAAACCAACAAACTAATTAAGTCGCAGAGTAACATGACGTCATACCACCCTCATCAGGGTGACAAATTTGAATAGAGCGACTAAAACTACCTCATAAAAAGTTATTTTGATTTACAGGTCCAGCCCATGTCATTTGAAACATTAACCTCGTTGTTTTACAGCCTAATTTTTCTATTGCTTTTATATACCTTTTCTTTTTGATGGAGAGTAATGGAAATTATTTTAAACAAACCATCTCTTCTATCTTTAATTAAAATTAAACTTTAGGAAGGGCCGCAGGTGGAGTTCTTAATTTTTATTTTCTAATGATGAGTCAGAACGTATGATTATTTCTGTGTTTGCACAATTACGTGCGATTACGTACAAACTGGTATGATAAAATAATTTCTTTGGGTACGGTCGTAGTTTACTGTGGTCCGATAATTCACTGTGTCAAATACAATAATTTCTATTATAGAGATGCAAAACTGATAGGTGTAAAGGCGGCATTGCATACCGCATACTCTGCTGTTTGAACGGAACGCTTTACTTTTCAATGGCAGGAGGCTAGGGAAGGAAGATATAAGATTAGAAAGTGTTATCTGAGTCCAAAAATGTGCAGTGACGTGTTGTATAGGTTTACCTTATGGTCGTAGAAGGATGTAATTTGAGTAATTTCGGTCCATAATTTAGAAACTACTGCAGTGTAATTAAATTAGGCTTGGGTCTAGACCCAACTAGCCTAGTGCCTATGGGCTATATTAGTGGCCTACTAGGTTACTACGCCGCAATGTTTTGCCCTGCCTTGCAACATAGTCAAAATATTATATTGTTTTGATTATGCTTGCAACTTGGTTATTAGCTTTTTACTCTGAACTAAATTGTTAAGCTTGTGAAGTAGTACACTATTATAGTTTAGGAGCTTAAGGTAATTGTTTTGGCATACCTCTGTATTACAAAGGCTGTCCAAACCTAAAACTAGAGCTAATAATATAGGCCTCACTTAGAATATGTACCGTATTCAAGCTTGGTCCCCCTCACCTAGGCAACCAAGCGCTAGGCAAAAAATAAAGCAAATAGTGTTAGGTATTATTAAGGTGAATATTTACTATTACGCTGGCACGTCTTTTTTTTGAACAGGATGTCCTATCCGTGGATAGGATGACAAGTCAATGGATAGGACACAAAAAGTATATTTGCTGTGGTTATATGGCTAAATTATTGGCAGAAATAGATTCAGCATACACGATTTGGTAAATTTATAGTATTATACCCATCTCTCTTTGGAGGTGAAATTTGTTTTTCCTATGGTTTTTGATGTGTTTTGAATGAATCTGACCTTCAAAACCGTCGGAAATGACTTGTTTTTGAGAACTCCTCTCCCCCTCAGCTGGCAATCGAAAATGAGTAATTTCCGACGGTTTTGAAGGTCAGATTCGTTCAAAACATCAAAAACCATAGGAAAAACATAAATTTCACCTTCAAAATTGACCTAACCTAATCTAACCTAACATATAACATATCCTAACCTAAAAGAAAAACAGGAATTACCTTATTCACGTGCAGGGGTAGGCTGAGGCTCTTCCTGGAGTAGATTTTGCTTTTGCTTGTCTTTAACTGAAGAAATGAATAAATACCTTGCCAGGTATTGGTATAGATATTTTGACTGAATACCTGGTCTCTTAACCTATTCCTTTAAATCCTACCAAAATCTTTCGATATTCTGTATGTGAATTTCAATATTCTCGTTATCCACAAAATTTTTAGAATGATTAATAACAAAATGCTTGTAACCTAAATCACTTAGTCTTGTAGGTAACCCAGGAATCATTATAAATCACAGAGCCAGGCCTAATGTACTTCTGAATGAGTGTTCCATTCCAGTAGCAAAGTAATTCAAATTTGAAATGGATGGAGCGCAGTGATTGGGCAGACATGTAACGGTCACATGAACGTACGAACACATACTAGATACACACAAAAAAAATGTTTATCTCAAAAACGAAGCATTTGCGACGGAAATGCTATAGAAGGAAAGTGTCTTAGAATTAAAAAATCTACTTAATGAACATATAATAATTGCTGGACGTTAGACAGGTTTAATACTATAATAATACCCATGATTTAATTTAAATTCATATTTTAGTAAAGGATATCTGGTATTATTATAGTTTCAATCATAACTTGATTACTGCATATTTGATATTTGTAATAGGTAATTTAAAGAAGTTTTTTCTATAACTCTTCCGTCGCAAATGAATAATAACTAGGGTAATAACTTAACTTTAGCAATGGGTACCTGTAAGCAGTATATCAGTATATTTAAGTTATTGTATTAAGCCGTATTCACTCCCATTTATAATTGTGGTTTAGTCTTAAAATGGCGCTTTGAAAGACTATGGTTATACGCACAGCATGGTGAACCATTCTCAAAATTTTGTGAATCCAGAAAACCCTGAAATCCATACGCAAAACATTGAATGACTTTGGAGGGATATAAAAGAGTAGATGAAACAGCCTGGAGTTAAGGCTCACTATTTTCATCAGTATCTCGGCTGCTACCTGTTCCAATGTCAAGCAGGAGAACAAGCTCTTTACAAATTTTTGCTGGAAGCTGCGAAGCTATACCCTCCTCAAAGCATCAGACAGGGACCACAACCGGAAAAAGTTGAATCTCATATGATGACAAGTCAGAGGAAGAGGCAGATGAACCAGAATCACTCCAATAAGGTTAGGTTAGGTTTTTCATTGGTTTCTGATGTGATTCATCTGAAAATGACATTCATTTCCATCACAAATCACTCGTTTTTGATCCCACCCACCCAAAAACCCTAATTTCCCATGCATTCCCCCATATTGTGGGTGGGGGGAATCATAAAAACGAGTAATTTGCGACGGAAATTAATGTAATTTTTGGATGAATCATATCAGAAATCACCGGAAAACCTAATTTTTATTTTTTAAAATGAGTTGTGGTTGAAACTATAAATTTACCAGATATCTATTGCAGATAAATTGGGATTTGTCCTGTTTGTATGTATGCGAGCCAGAGTAACCATTATTACGGAGATATAATACTTAACTGTTATTACATTATCATTTGTATAATTTAGCTCTCAGGGGGTATGGGGGCTCTGCCCCTGTAAAGATCACACATCACAAATTGATACTTACTGATGCATGGTAAATAATTATATGCCTCATTGCATCCATCAGTAGCGATTTCACGCATTATTTCAACACTCAAATTATTCCCTTGCTTGAGAAAAATTTGCATATTCACATGATGTCATCATACACAATGAATCTAGATATACCACTCACATGATGGACAAACAACTGTGAATCGTTCAACCAAGTCTTCAAACAAGCCATTGACGTAGTCCTAGGCCGTATAGGAGCATCGTTAGCTGCCAAATGACATCAACATACGAACAGGATGAATTCTAATTTATTTGCAATGGATATCCTTTACTAAAATATGAATTTAAATTAAATCGTGTATGCTGAATCTATTTCTGCCAATAATTTAGCCATATAACCATAGCAGATATACATAAAATGGGGTGATTCCTGTCATTTTTCAACTTTGGCGATCTCTCAGAAAAATTTTCACCCGAATTTGATGTTTACCATATCAAAAACCTTGATCTTCGGCTGTAGTACGTGGACATATACTTAAAATTTAGTTCGTTATTTTTTCAGATATTGGTAAAAAAGCATAAAAAATGATGGGGTGATTCTGGTTGGTCAGTCTAAATGTTAATTTAAATGGCCTTTAAGGGCTCATATCTTTCATGGGTGATTCCGGTCAATGAAACTCCTCTTAAAAAAAGTTAAAAATTCATTAATTTCCTCCTTCCGCATCTTGAACCTGGACCTGCTGACACCAACATCCAAACACCTGAATCTGGAATGAGGAAATTGTATTAGTGACGTTATTTATCTGCAATCAAACATCATATTTGAAATAGAAAGGTATGTTACATGTAGATGATTGTAGTATTATACCTCCTAATTCAATTGGACTGGCTCATCAAATAAATAGCCGCCCCATCCATCCATCCTCATGGAGGCCACCAGTTCCTTGATGTCTGCGTAAGGCACCCAGGAAGTGTCCCCCTTCGTGACTTTGAAGGCCCGCCTCGACTCGTCGGAGGTCATCAGGAACTGGACCATCTCCTCCCCCTCTCCATTGTTTTCAAGGATGGTTGCCACGAACCTCCTGGTTGACTGTTTGCCCCTCACAGTGGCCAGGATGCAGCCCCCTGGCCGCAAGGACTGCAGGTCTGGCACTGGTGGTACCTGTGCAGGGTCATCCTCTTCTGATTCTTCAGTTGGGCTGGGGGAAGGTGCTGGACTGTCTTCCATGGCAGGCGGCAGCACTGCTCGGCCAGGCTTAACTACTAGCCCATCCCATCCCATCATCCCCTTCCCCTCCCACGCTTTGGTGTCACACCTGAACCTTCCCGCTGCTCCCTGAGGTAGGCAATGAGGTCTGATACGAGTGGATTTCTTGATGAGTTACAAAATATCTATTTACCCATTGCAAATTAATGATTTTGCTCTTACACTTGTAAATATAAAAATGTGCCAGTTTGGTTATATCGTTGAGCTTTAGTAGGTTTAGCTCTTTTAAATAATGCACTAGAGTGATCAAGGAAATCAGCATCAGATAATAACCTTATTGCTCGTTTTTGGATGACAAAGATACCATTTAGTGGAGTTTCCCCAAACAAGGGTGCAGTATGTTATATAAGGAAGAACAAGAGTATGATAGTCAATAAAACTTGATTAGGGACTACATTCTAAGTTTAAACATTATAGCAACGCTCCTTGAATATTTTTTGGGATATAATTTACATGATCACTCCATTGCAAATTCTTATCTAGCATTACACCAAGAAATTTTGTTACAGTACACTCCTTTATAGTGATTTCATTAACATTAAGTTCATCAAGATATACATTTCTTTTATTAGTAAAAATCATGAAATTTGTTTTACTGGTATTTAGGAAGAGTTTATTGGTGGTCATTGGTCAACCATTTCATTACACTGATGAATTCTGAATGAAATATATTCTTAGCTGTATTAACATCTTTGCAAGAAAAAGAGAGAGTTGTATCATCTGCAAACATTATGAAGTTCAGTATATCAGATGAACGTGGAAGGTCATTTATATATAATAAAAATAACAGTGGACCCAGAACTGAGCCCTGTGGCACACCATGTTTGACAAGTGCTTTAGTTGGGCAAACCTTATTTACTGATACAAAATTATATCTATTGGACAAATAACTTTTAAACCAATCACTGATTGCTCCTCTAAAGCTGTAACAATACAATTTATTTAGTAGAATATTATGGTCTATTACATCAAACACCTTACTCAAATTCATAAATATTGATATCATTATTTCTTTGTTCTCCTTAGCTGTATTTACATTTTCCATAAGATTTAAAATAGCCATTTCTGTTGTTCTATTATTACGGAAGCCATATTGATTTGGAGATAATAAATTGTAGGATTCCAAATATCGCTGCGTTCTACTTTTTACAATTTTTTCAAAAACTTTGCTGAACACAGATAATGAACACACTGGCCTGTAATTTGTTGCTAGTGTAGGATCACCCCCTTTAAAAAGGTGTGTTATACAACCAGTTTTTAGCATTGATGGGAATATTCCTTTGGAAATACTTTGATTGATAATTTTAGCCAAAGTTACAGATATCTTATCTTATCTTTAACAAGTTTCAATATAGGTACAGGAATGTTATTTTTTGTATTTTTTAATTTACCAATAATATTCTGGACCTCAGTAGAGGTAGCAGGCACAAAAGAAAATGAATTTAGTGGGCTGGGTGGCATATATTCTAGAGGTGTGATCATTATTTATTAATTGTGAGCGAAGCTTATCCGCTATTGAAGTAAAATGTGCATTTAAGAGTGTCTGCAATAGCAGTATCATCAGTGATTTCTTTATCAACATTTAATTTCTCTATTGAATTTTTCTTAATTTGTTTTCTGAGAAGATTGTTTATGGTTGTCCAAGTTTTTCATGTCTCCCTTTATGTTTGGAAAATTGATTATAATAGTTATATTTTGCAATTTTGATTATTTTAGTTAATTTGTTTCTGTATTGAGTATATTGTATTTTAGGAATTTTGCTTTGCAATTTGAATAATTTATCTCTGTTCTTTATTGGAGTGATAATTCCTGGAGTGATCCATGGATTTGCGACCCCTTTTGGGCGAAACTGTTTTTCTCCTTAAAGGAAAGCAAATATTAAAAATATGGAATAAGGTGTCATAGAAGAACTGAAACATATGATCTGGGTCATTTAAAGGTTTGTCAGTCAAGTTGAGTATTTTCTACAGCCCCAATAAATTTTCTTTTGTTAACTTGTGAGCATATTCTGTAACCAATAGTTGTTTTGTCCACAACCTGAACAGTGTTATTGAATATAGCGTAAGTAGGAAAATGATCACTGATGTTAGTGGTTATAATTCCAGAGTTTACAAGGGCATTGCTATTTACAAATATTGTCAATAGGGATTGTCGTTTTGAGTCATTTTGTTTATCCCGGGATTCCGGGATAAAATCTGTCTTCGTCCCGGGATTTTTATTTTATATGTATTTAAATTTTTTATACTTTTAAAAAGGAATTAATATAAAAATTATAAAGATTTCATCATTTATTTATTTAAACATATTCCATTAGGTAACTATGAGTGTGAAATAACTAGCTTAAAAGACAGTTCAGTGCAACAAGACAGCTATTTGTAAGAAAATCAACACTTGTAAAGAATAATATCCTTGTAAAGAATAAGCATGCTCGTAAAAACACAAAAACAACTAAACATATGAAAATGCAAAACATAGCGCATTTAAAAGAACTAATTTGACTTATAATATGAACGTAGAAAACATAGACAATTCACACTCTTATCACTCAGCCGAGTTCTAAGTTTAGTTATAAACAGTCCTGCAGCTGAAAAAGCTCTTTCCGCTTCGACACTAGTTGGTGGTATAGACTCGAGAGTCACGCTGTGACGTAAGACGCGCGCACGCCGCCAGTGTGGCCACACACTAACGGTGTGTGACGACACTTGCGATTACTATATGATCATGATACAACATGTATGATTGTGTAAACAGGGTATTTATACTATATATACACTAATTATTATGTAAGTAATTAGCACCGGGATATCCCGGGATGAACGAAAAAATCCCGGGATATATCCCGCACATAAAATCAACCGGGATCCCGGGAAACAATCCCTAATTGTCAATCGTAGATTCTGTTATTCGATTGCCATAGCTGCAGACTCGAGTGGGTTTGGTAATAGAATGATAGAAAGAATTTATGAGAGATTGCTTCAGATTGCAAATTGATGTTGAAGTCTCCCGCAACTATGGCACTCGATTTATGGAAGTTGCATAACATGTTATTTAAGTGAATTAAAAAGCTATTGATATTAGTATTAGGTGGTCTATATATTGCATGGACAGAATATACATTACTTTTGTCTTTTATATTCACAATCAGGTTTTCATTGTCACTATTACATAGAGAAAATACTTCGTTAGAGTCATAAGTTTGATGCACATACACAGAGATACCACAACCAATCTGACCATCTCTTACAGTATGATAAGCAACGTAATTATCTATATTATATAGGTTTTTAATACTACTATTTAACCAAGTTTCCGTGAGAATTATAACACTAAATTTGACTGTAGAAGTTTTCAAGAGGGCCAATACGTAGTTATAGTTCCTAGGTAAGCTTCGAATGTTTAGATTTAGCACTGAAAGATTTTTATAAATATCTTTTTGTAATACAAAAGCATTAAACTCATCTATCAATGAGAGAGACCAAAATATTATCATTATATTGTGATAATTTTTGTTAAAACTAGTGAAAATATCATGACAACCTAACCAATTGTCAAGGGCATACAGTTGACCTAACCAGGTATTCAATTAATCTAATTACCATAAACAAGTAATTTGAAAGTGTTGGAGTACCATTTATTTTTGGTTGGTTCATTTATTTTGAAAAAAAAAAATTTAAATACTGAACTGATTCTACCCTATTTTTGTTAGTTTTAATAAAAATACCACAACCTAACATTGTCAAGGGCTTTATAAAAACTTCAAATTTTTTTTTTTTTTTTTTTTTTTTTTTTTAAATAAAATTTTGACCTATTTCATGGTATTTAAAAATCTCTATATTGAAAATTTCATAAAAATCTGACCATAAATAAAGAAATTACACGGGGGGTGCTTTTGCTTTAAGTGCACTGGGAGATATGATATAGATTGGCAATCTTTCATTTGAGGTACATAAAATCAAGGCTACAAATAAGGCAGTGATCTTTCGTTTTAGGTATGTAAAAGCAAAAGATTGCCAAAATGCTCTGAACTGTGTTAGAGGCTACAAATAAGGCAAATAAAATGTAGGGATGATCAGTAGTTTTGAATATTTTCCTTTATTGCACCTGAATTATTTCTTTTCAGTTAGTAGCAATTTTTACACAGAATATTTTCATTAAAACTAACAAACATATCACGACTTAACCTAACCAATTGTCAAGGGTGTACAGGTGACCTAACTGGGTATTCAGTAATTTTTCTATAGGTTTAATGAAAATATCACAACTTAACCATAACCTTACCAACTAGTTAGGTTAATTGAATGCCTGGTTAGGTTAATTGAATGCCTGGTTAGGTCAACTGCATGCCCTTGATGGTTGGTTAGGTTAAGTTGTGATATTTTCATTAGTTTTAACAAATATTCTGTCAAAATTACTAACTGAAAAGAAGAAATTGAGGGTGCTATAAAGGAGAAGACCCAAAACTACTGATCATCTCCATATCTTATTTGTAGCCTCAATTTTATGTACCTGAAATGAAAGATTGCCTATAGATGTTCAAAATGTTTTCAGGTTTGGACAAATTAGATGTACATAACTTTTTCTCATTAGACATTGATGGGATAACTTGTGGGCATAATAAGAAAATTAGAAAACTAACTTGTGGACTTGATCTATGAAAATACTTCTTCACTCAGAGTAGTAGATTTTTGGAATGACTTGCAATGTGATGTGGTAAACAGTAGCTTATTAGTTATTTTAAGAAAAATTTAGACATTCATGAGTAAAAGAGTTTGTAGATTGTATATAGCGTATAGGAATACCCTGATTTACGAAAGTTAGGTTCCTGAAAAACCTTTTGTAAATTGAAATTTCATAAATCAGGAAGGATTTTCCCATTGACTTCCATTATAAAAGTTGAGAAGTTCTAGCCCCCCCATAATGTAATAAAATAACACAATAGTTACATAAAACTTATATATTTTAAGAACATGTGTATAAATTGTAAAAAATGTAAATAGCACTAGCACTTCCACCTTTTTAGCACATGTTTGCCAGTCACCTTCACTGTTTTTCAGGTTCTATGGCAAAGAAACAAGGGAGTAAGGTATCCACATGTTTGAAACATGAGGCGCAAACAGGTCAGATGCTACAAGTTTTTCCTTTGGGAACATTTGAATTCATCATCACAACTACCATCATTCTCAATGATGGTGCAAAGATTTGTCAGGATCATTATTTTTTCGTGTGTCTCTGCTGTGAGGTATTTCTCTTTCAATCCTGTAATTATATCCTCAGGTTTGTAGGATGTCATCTCTGTTGATGGACCCGCATCATCTCCCTTTGAATTACTTACCATTTCAAGACTTTTTTTTCAGTGTCTTGAATTTTTGCCATTTTGGCAGGAAGATATCCTTCTGTTTGTCAATGGGACTTCCTCCAATGATATGAAATGATTGGTTCATTGCTGAGAGTTCTGTCTCCTCATCAAAACCTCATATTCCTTTGAAAATCTAGGATGAGTGACTTAAAAGGCTTAAAACTTTTTGTATCACCATGTTTTGTAACAGTGATTCAAAGGTTAACATGATTTATAATGCTTTACCTTTTCCAGCTGCAGAATTATCATAGTAGGATATATCAGAAGACTAAGTTCTTAAAAATATCAGTTAAACTCCTGTAACATTTTATATATTTAGTCAAAATGAGTATTCAGTGGACCTTGGTTGCTGGTGTTATGTATGCTGAAATTGCTTTTACTGTTTTTCTCTTGATGCCCTTCGTATCACCTCAGAGGTATGTCTTTGTCTTGTTCCTTAATTTAGTATGATAGTAGCTCAGATGGGTATTCTCTTTGGCCTAAATTGAGTTTAATGTTTAGACTGCAGTTTTATGTATTATACCACATGATACAAGTGCATAAAGCTGAAAGAACTTGGAATTTTACATTTTATTTTGACATATACACTATGTTCCAAATTATTAAGCAGATTGCATTTTCTCCAATGTTTTCAAAAGTTTTTCACCGATTTCAATGAAATTTTTAGCAAATAATTACTATATACAGAAGCACTGATGGTATTAATTTCGATAAGATATTTTGATAATTAAAAAAAATTCTCTATTGAAAAATGTAAAATATGATGATCTGAATTATTAAGCAAGTATTCTATTTACAGATCTAAATGGTGAAAATGAGTAAGAAGAAGGATTTAACACCAACTGAGAAAAGAAAAATAGTGAAGTTACTCGCTGAAAATATAAAATCTATTGAAATTGCGAAGCAGTTTGGCAGGGCTTATCGAACTGTAAAAACGTTTGTAGTGGAGGGTACCAAACTGAGGCAGCGAAGTGATAAAGGAGCTATAAGAAAAGTGACAAGGCGGCAGATATCTGTAATCAAGCACAAAGTTGCAAAGCATCCATTGTCCTCAAGTAGAGGTTTTTGAGCAGGCTGGCATACATAATGTACCAAGAACATCTTGATGTGGAATCCTCCAAACAATTGGCAAGACATTTAAACCTACAATTCAGTCACCATTAACACCCAGGTACAAGAAGCAGTGTGTTGAATGAGTGTGTCAGTACATGAAAACAGATTTTAATACTGTATTAACCGATGAATGAAGAGCAACGCTTCAGGGATCTGATGGTTGGTCGAGAAGATGGATTGCTAAGGGTCAATCTCTACCATGGAATGAGGTTTTCTTTTAGAAAGTTTGTGTAAGACTGGGCTTTCATTTTTACACCATCAGGCACTCTGTATGGGACAGCTACTTTGTTGTCTATCAATCCTGCCCAAAACATGACACCACCTCCATCTTGTTGGCATCTTAATCTCAGTGGTAGAAATTGGCTCTCAGCAATCCATCATCTTGACCAAACATCAAGTCCCTCAAGGGTTGCTTTTCATTCATCGGTTAATACAGTATTAAAATCTGTTTTCACGTACTGATGCGCTGATTCAACATGCTGCTTCTTGTACCTGGGTGTTAATGGTGACTGAATTGTAGGTTTACACATCTTGCCAATTGTTTGGAGGATTCCACATCGAGATGTTCTTGGTACATTATGTATGCCAACCTGCTCAAAAACCTCTACTTGAGGACAATGGATGCTTTGCAACTTTGTGCTTGATTACAGACATCTGCCGCCTTGTCACTTTTCTTATAGCTCCTTTATCACTTCGCTGCCTCAGTTTGGTACCCTCTGTTACAAACTTGTTTACAGTTTGATAAGCCCTGCCAAACTGCTTCGCAATTTCAATAGATTTTATATTTTCAGTGAGTAACTTCACTATTTTCCTTTTCTCAGTTGGTGTTAAATCCTTCTTCTTACTCATTTTCACCATTTAGATCTGTAAATAGAATACTTGCTTAATAATTTGAAACATCATATTTTTCAATAAAGAGAGAATCATTTTAATTATCAAAATATTTTATCAAAATGAATACCATTAGTGCTTCTATATATAGTAATTATATTTGCTATAAATTTCATTGAAATCAGTGAAAAACTTTTGAAAACACTGGATAAAATGCAATCTGCTTAATAATTTGGAACTTAGTATATATATATATGTACACACACACACACACACACACACACACACACACACACACACACACACACACATATATATATATATGTATATAATAGCTAATTATTATTTTTTTTTTTTTGTATCTTAATTTTATTTAAGGATTCAGTTGCTTAATGTGAATTGATTGAGATGAGATAGTTGGGATAAATTTTCCAGTGAGTCATAATAATTTAGATGCAGGATATCAAGCATGGCCTACTGAAAAAAATTGTTACCAATTTGATGTACTTAGATTCATTAAAATTTTTTATGGTTTATGCATTTCCTTAATTTAGTTACCATATAGGGTGTGTATCAGCCCAACTCCAATAACTGCTTAATGCTCTGGACACAGTAAACTTATGGTGAAATTTTATATGAATTTCAACCATGCATTATTCATTGGAGCCTCGTAAGAATGTGCAATATTTTCAGTTTTATACTCAAAGTAACATAGTAGGTAGACTTTTTAGTGATAGGTTACTGTAAATGTCATTCCTTTTCCAGGACAGTTTTCTGAATTGTAAATTGAACAAATTTTAGATTGCATTCAGATAGGAATTTGGAACCAGGAAAGTCCCAAGCAAGAACTCTCATTTTGATACTTGGGAGAAAATGTTTTGGGAAAATAATGTTTCAGATTAATAATATGCATATGAGCCCACTTAATTGCTCATTGTTGCAAGGCATCACCAGAAGTTCATTGTGTAGAGCAGCATTTCTTAACCTGGGGGAAATTTCAGGAATCCAGGAAGGAAATTCTGTTTGGTGATCATATAATTAGTGCGCTTTATAGGTCTACTAATGTTGTTAAATTTTGTCTTCGAGGCTACTTTTTTCCATATCCTAATGGAGGGGGAAATTGGGTAGGGTGAACTGGTCGAAAGGGGAAATGACACAAAAAAGGTTAAGAACTGCTGGTTTAAAGCATTGGTAGTGTGTTCATTAGACTGATGATGATGATGATGAAAAGTCCTAAGTGATTCTTCTGAGCTAGCTGATAGTTTTAGTCGTAACTTAAGCTGTTTATCTATGCATGTAGGTACTAATTTTCATAATGTGTATCTTGATATATATTTATTTTTTCTCTAACTTGCAGATGGAATAAATTCTTCAAATCCAGTTTTTTAAGAAGCATTAGAAACATGGGTCATTTTTATTTCAAGATTTTCCTTGGAGTTTTGGTGCTATTTTTCTTGGGTAAGAGAGAGTGGGATGTGATTTGAGGGATAGCTTGGGTAAATATATATAGCTATTGTGTAGTTAATAGTTATCACTGACATAAGTCGCAAAACTTATCATATTCACTCCCTTATAGATGCAATTCGAGAAATGAGGAAATACAGTAATGAACTGGATGAAGGGCAGAATGTGGATCATTCTCATCACCATTTGGATGCTGATATGCAAGCTCAATTGAGACTCTTTAGGGCACAAAGGAACTTCTATATTACTGGATTTTCTCTCGTCCTTTGGGGGTATGTAGCAAAACATTTCGCAAGTTATGGCATTTGGTTTGTTTAAATTAGATAATTAGATAGTGTGTGTGACTATATATATATATATATATATATATATATATATATATATATATATATATATATATATATTATATATATATAGTGGACCCTCCTTTAATGAAAGGATCTTTTAGTAAAATACCCTTACAAGCTCCCATTATTTCTTTTAATGAAAAAATTTCATATTGCAAAAAATGTACAAAATTGTGGAAATCATGTGATACCTGAGTGAGAATGATGCGCTGCCCAATTTTTGGGCCAATCACAGTGTATCTCTTAATCACTGACCCACGCCAGAGAGCAGACATATTCATATATGCTGGCTTTGTTTACATCTTGGTGATGTGCTGATAACGATAACATCCAATCATGCTCACTGTGACTTATTTGTGATTTTAACAAGTTTCTGTGCAATTTTTGTGCAATTTTTATAAATTTATTACAAATGGCTCCTAAAGTGAATGTTAATAAAACCAAAAAGAGTAGAAGTGATTTCTGTGCAAACAAAGTTAGAAATAATAACCAAACATGAAGATGGTGTTAAGAGTGGCATGCTAGCTTATTGACTATGGGCTACCACCATCGACTATTTCTACCATCCTAAAGCAAAAAGATAAATTTAAAGCAGCCAAAGTTAAGGATGCATCAACGAGTGTGTTCAAAGGTAGATCACTAATTGTGGAAATGGAGAAACTCTTAATGATTTGGATCAGGGAAAAGCAAATGAAAGGTGAGATAGTGAGTGGCCAGTTTATTTGTGAAAGGGCTAGAGAAATCTATGAGCACCTAAAACGTGATTCCCCCAAACATCTGATACATAATTTGAACACTTAAGACCAGTAATGGGTGGTTTGAGAAGTTCAAAGATCAGAAATTAAAAGTGTTGTAACGCATGGGGAAGCTGCAAGTGCAGACAAAGAAGCAGCTAAAGATTTTAAAACTGAATTTGGTGAGTTTGTGGAAGACTACCTTCCTCAGCAAGTCTTCAATGTGGATGAGACTGACCTCTTTTGGAAGAAGATGCCAAGGAGAACTTACATCACCAAAAATGAAGCTGCTTTGCCAGGGCATAAGCCTATGAAGGGCAGGCTGACTTTCCTTGGTGGTAATGCTTCAGGTGACTTTAAGCTGAAGCCAATGCTTATTTATCATTCGGAAAACCCCAGGATATTCAAGCAACAGAAGATTTTGAGGGGCCAACTGGGGGTTTATTGGCACTCCAACAATAAGGCCTGGGTGACTAGGCAACTGTTTAATGAATGGGTATTGGAGGTTTTTGTCCTGTGGAGAATTACCTCACCACCACGAAGCTACCATTGAAGGCCTTACTCCTTCTAGACAATGCTCCTGGCCATGACCCTGAACTTGCCCTTTCTTTAGAGGCCCAATTTGGCTTCATCAAAGTCAAATTTTTGCCTCCAAACACCACTTCTTTGTTGCAGCCAATGGACAAACAAATCTTTCACTTTTAAGAAGCTGTACATGATGATGATGATTAAAAAATGTCACCAGGAAACATCAGGTGAAGATGCCATGCCTCTGAAAGAATTTTGGAAGACAAAAGTTCAACATCCTGGAGGCTGTAAGACTCATTGTTGCAGCATGGCAGGAAGTGTCAACTTGCTGCACGAATGCTTCTTGGAAAAATCTGTGGCCAGCATCCAGCATGACTGAGGGATTGGAAGATGAGGTTGTTATATGGAGAGAAATTGTGTCCATTGGTCAGTCAATGGGCCTTGAAGTGGATGAGGAGGATGTGGAAGACCTGGTCCAGTCTCATGAAAGGGAGCTCACCCCTGAAGACCTGCAACAATTGGAGGCTATGATAGAATATGACAGTGGAGAAGAAGAAAGAGAAAAGGATGACCATATGTCTACTGCAGAGATTAAGGACATTCTTTATTATTGGGAGAAGGTGAAGAAATTGGCTGCAAGACAACCCTCCATAGAAGAAACCGCTTCAAAACTATGCATACGAGGACAAAGTGATCTCATATTTTAAGAACCAACTGATGCACAGGAGAAAAAATGCACCTCGGACAACGGTGGACAGTTTTTTGGTAAAAAGACAGCCAGATAGTGGGCCCCCTCAGTCACCAAAAAGAAAGAAATTGGCTTCTCCTGAGTCAACATCATTTGAAGAACCATGACCTGTGAACCACCAAAGGTTTTTATGGAAGGAGCCTCTCCTTCCAAGCAACATTAAGTTTTCTACACCTTCACCACTCCTCCATTAAGCCACCTAAACAAAAATCTTTGCAGCTAAAAGTAAGTTTCTTTTGTTTATTTTCTATTTATTTTAATAATGTGTTTAGTTGGCAGGTAAGATCCCTTGAATATCCTGTTATAAAATTTTTCACTTGCCATCTGAAGGTCTTGGAACCAATTACCCATTTACACGTATTTCCCATACCTGCTTAATGAAAATTTCGGTTAGCGAAGGATTAAATGGAACCAATTACGTTCGTTAACCCAAGGTCCACTATATATATATATATATATATATATATATATATATCCCCGCAAGGGGGTTCTAAGCTCGTGCTCTTGAGTGCTCTTTGTGCTCGTTTGTACGTGCTTGTTCCTGAAGGTTTCACGTGCGCCCTCCCGGCCCTAGCACCCAAGGATGATGGGGCTCGACCCTGCAGTCCTTGTCATCCTTGGTCTTTTTTCCACTTCGACTGTCCCCTCCACCCTTTCTTTTTCCTCTGTCTTTCCTCTCACTTTTTCTTTGTTTTTCCGCTGAGATATGCCCTTTAAATAGAGGCGAATCGGTTCTTCCTGAACTAAAAAAAAAAAAAAAAAAAAATATATATATATATATGACCCCGCAAGGGGGTTCTAAGCTCGTGCTCTTGAGTGCTCTTTGTGCTCGTTTGTACGTGCTTGTTCCTGGAGGTTTCACGTGCGCCCTCCCGGCCCTAGCACCCAAGGATGATGGGGCTCGACCCTGCAGTCCTTGTCATCCTTGGTCTTTTTCCACTTCGACTGTCCCCTCCACCCTTTCTTTTTCCTCTGTCTTTCCTCTCACTTTTTCTTTGTTTTTCCGCTGAGATATGCCCTTTAAATAGAGGCGAATCGGTTCTTCCCGAACTAAAAAAAAAAAAAAAAAAAATATATATATATGAAAATTATTTCACGAAAGTAACACGTGAAAATAATTATGATGAATAAAACCACGAAGGAAAGGAAACACAGAATGGTGCTCAAGCGCTTTCGTCTAATGACATCCTCAGGAGCACTGAAGTACATAAAGAATTACAGCCTATATATAGGTTACAGAAAAAAAAAATATATATATATATATACAAATTATACATACAATAAACGGAGAAACAAACTTAAAGGATTGTGGGAGGGGCACACAGACTTATAAAGAAAAACTATCGATTTTTAGCACAAATTAAATGAATTGTTTCCAACCAATGTTATAGATAAAAAAATATACAAATTTATACTGGAAATCTGCCCGGGTTTTAGCACTACCCTTTTTTGTATATAAAAATTTAAAAATAAAAGTTATTAGGGTGGCATACAAGTTTACCAAAGATTTAGCGTTCTACCTTTCTTATCTAAATTTGTTCTGAAGGAATTCAAAACAACAGGATCGAGTTGAAAAAGACCTTTGCTTATGTTGAAGTTATTTGTGAGTTGGATAATGGCAGACTCAAGAATATTTCTATTAACAATGTTGCTAGAGTGAAATAAAACTGAAGCATTATTCCAATCAATACAGTGGGATAACTGACAAATGGATAAAAAGGGCACTGGACGACTGTCCTGTTCTAACGGAATGTTGTTGATGTTTTATACGTGTGTGCAAATCCTTTCCCGTCTGACCTATGTAAAAGGAATCACATTGTTTACAACCAATTTTATAGATAATGCCTGAATTATTGGTAGGGCTATTTTTTACTATGATATTTTTCACAATATTGTTATATGAAAATACTACATTAATATCCAAAAGTTTAAGTACATTAGCAATGCCTAAAAAGCCCGGGGAAAATGGAAGTACTAAAATATTTTTTGACAAAGTACGAGTGTTATTATTGACACGATAGAAAGTTTGTTTTGCCTTGTTGAGACAAGATTCCATAAACGCAGATGGATAACACAGATCACTTCCAATACCGTTGATTTTTTCTAATTCGGCATCGATGTATTCCGGACTGGCGATCCTAAGGGCGCGGAGAAACATTGAAGAAAAAATGGCCTTCTTAGTGGGGGTGTCATGTCCCGAGTAAAAGTGTACGTAGGACAAATTGTTTGGTTTTTTTCCCGATAGATACTAAACTGAAAACTATGTACACGCACATCCAAAAATGGGATTGAATTGTCTTGTTCCACTTCCTCCTTCAGTTAATTGATCAAGTCCCCTCCATTAAGTTTACTTTAGAAGTGGAACAAGACAATTCAATCCCATTTTTGGATGTGCGTGTACATAGGGAAAGCCCAGGTTTTAAGTTTAGTATCTATCGGGAAAAAAAATTAAAAATTTGTCCTACGTACACTTTTACTCGGGACATGACACCCCCACTAAGAAGGCCATTTTTTCTTCAATGTTTCTCCACGCCCTTAGGATCGCCAGTCCGGAATACATCGATGCCGAATTAGAAAAAATCAACGGTATTGGAAGTGATCTGAGTTATCCATCTGCGTTTATGGAATCTTGTCTCAACAAGGCAAAACGAACTTTCTATCGTGTCAATAATAACACACGTACTTTGTCAAAAAATATTTTAGTACTTCCATTTTTCCCGGGCTTTTTAGGCATTGCTAATGTACTTAAACTTTTGGATATTAATGTAGTATTTTCATATAACAATATTGTGAAAAATATCATAGTAAAAAATAGCCCTACCAATAATTCAGGCATTATCTATAAAATTGGTTGTAAACAATGTGATTCCTTACAATGTGATTCCTTTTACATAGGTCAGACGGGAAAGGATTTGCACACGTTTTTTTTTTTTTTTTTTTTTTTACAACAACAACAACATTGGTTGGAAGTAATTCATTTAATCTTGTGCTAAAAATCGATAATTTTCAATTTTTATATACAAAAAGAGCAGTGCTAAAACCCGGGCAGATTTCCAGTATAAATTTGTATATTTTTTTATCTATAACATTGGTTGGAAGCAATTCATTTAATTTGTGCTAAAAATCGATAGTTTTTCCTTATAGATCTGTGTGCTCCTCCCACAATCCTTTAAGTTTGTTTCTCCATTTATTGTATATATATATATTTTTTTTTTTTCTGTAACCTATATATAGGCTGTAATTCCTTATGTACTTCAGTGTTCCTGAGGATGTCATTAGACGAAAGCGCTTGAGCACCATTCTGTGTTTCCTTTCCTTCGTGGTTTTATTCATCATAATATATATATATATATATAAACTGTCAACTTTGAAAATTCCATAACATTCACAAATGTTCTTAACTTTGCACTAATCTCATGAAAGCTGACACGATGTTTGAAAGATTTGTAATTGTAGAGTGATCGTAGATTGTTTTAATTTAAGTAGTTTATGATGGGTGAATGGTTTGACGTGATAGACGCAATTTAATTGTAAATAGAGTTCTGCAGCGCCTTGCGACACTCATCTCGCGTCTCGCTGTGGCCATAGCAGAGAAGGAGGCGGCGATAAAACAGGCTGAGAGTGCTTCTACAGCAGCGTCACAGCTTATGGATAAAAAGAAAGTCAAGGCAGATTCTGATGAAAACACAGACCAAAAAGAGGCCAACACCAACAATGAGATGAAGGAACTCAGAGAAGGTGATTCATTTAAAATGCTGGTAATAGTTGTCTTCTAAATAAATACTCTTATCCGAGGAATAGGTTCTGAACATGTTGGTCCTCTATTAAGTATTTAAATACTGTATTTAACTCCTTCATTTCTTCGCGCAAAATGTTATATTTTACGCTGGTTACTACGATGTACCAGGTGCGTCAAAGGACTGTAGTAGTTAAAAGATTGCACATATTGTATTCTAATATCTTTTCTGATCCTTCTTTTTTTCTTTTTGTTCATAATTATGGTGTGCATTTTGTTTTAGCACGTTCGGTAGTGGATTTTAATTGTTCTTGTCACCAGCGTATGAAGTGGAACTATGCCATTTTGAGTAATCTTGCGCAACAGTTTGAATAGGTTTATTATTGCTTACGGGGCCCCAAAAAACTAACAAAAGCTCGGGAAGGGGGGGGTCCAAGGGTTGAAACACGCGAGCTCAGAATTAAACATCGTCAGAATGACACTTATAATGAATCCTAGATATTTTTCTTTGGGTGAACAGTTGAATTGTTAGTTTTTTATAAAGAAATTCGAAGTACGTTCTGTGCTGCAATAGATTCTGGTAAAAAAAAAAAAAAGAAAAAAAAAGTGCTGCTGCATTTGCAACCTATTATAATAACCATAAACAACTTCATATTAATTTTTATGAATTTGCGTGCATGTGTATTACATTTGTGTAGAGATATGTCATCTTAAATTTAATTTTAATGGTTACAGTATTTGTATGGGCGCCCGGTAGCTCAATGATTATGGTGGCAGTGAAGTTCTAGTTCGCTCCTGCCGTCCTGCGTGCTGGCCCATGGGTTGGTTGAGTAGGCTGCTTACCCTGTCATTGCTCGGACTAAAGGCGACCCCTGGGGCGCACTCGCTCTCACATCGTGGGAAAATGAGTTTCCAACGTTGCCTTTTTGTTATTTGTACAGTATTTGTATAAATATGTGCGCGCCTCGGTGTAATAGTGGTCAGCATCGCTGACTACGAATCCATCGGCCCCGGGATTGAGACCCGGTGACGGCAGGCGGCGCGCAGCAAAAACCCAGCTGTTCATCTTTTCACACAATAAAAGAAAGTGGTTGGTAGATAAATGGGTACCCGGGGTAGCCTAGTGGTTAAGACGCTGGGCTGCTGGTGGCGAGTGGTTCGGATTCCACAGTGAAAAGCTTTAACGTTCGTCAGAATGAAGAATTCAGGCGGAAGTAAACCAAAGGTTACTATTAGAATGTATTGGAAATTGAAGATACACTTTTCCGCAATTTTAAGAAAGTTTGTGGTGAATGAATTTTTTTAATTCCTTTGTGTTTTAGGATCAGATTATGTATTTTAAAAGCTTCATTACATTATTGTAACTATAATGTGCGTGTTCGGTCGACGAAATCCATCTTGACGGCCTTTTAATTGTGAAAATGGGTAAAATTAACATTGAATTTTATCACACTTATGAGTGCTTCGCATTTGATGGTAATTGTATTTAAAGTGGTTGCGGGTGGATTATTTATCGGGTCTTGAATTAGGGTAGAAAATTGGCGTTTGAGTGAATGTAGATAATAGTATTTTATCATGTACGAGTAAAACTCATTAGGATTGTTGCGAATTTCAGAGAATCGGAGGTTGGAAGCTGAGTACAGGGCGGCTCTGAAACAAGCTACGTCAGTGACTCAGGAGTACGATCGTCTTTTGGAAGAACATTCCAAACTTCAGGAGGACATAAAGCAGCTCACTAGCGAAGAAGGGTCGAAGAAAGAGGATTAGGTCGTTTTCTTTTTGACATCATTTCTCTCTCAATTATACGAGTTTAGATTCCTTGATGAAAATGTTTAACCTCAAAATAATTACATTGAGGAAGAATTATAAATGCAATATATTATTATTTGATTTTCGACGTATTGTGCGGAATATTGTGCGGATTAATACCTTTCTCTTATGGCGAGTTATGATTTCTGCAAACTTTTATACTAATATTTACCAAATGAATATGTTTTATATATATATATATATATATATATATATATATATATATATATATATATATATAATATATATTCTGTAGTGAAATATTTCGATGTTTTACAGGTACCAACATTTTTTTTTTACTTTTGTTTGACACGCTTCAAACTTTTTTTTTAATTATAAAAGGAAGATTTCGGTCAGTAATGGACTTTTTTTTTTTATGGAAATTTTTAAGTTTAAAAATTTCAAATAACGAGTTTGGTTTAAATTGCTTCAAATGTATATTATTGTTCATTCAGTCGGTAATTGCTGATTTGCTAATTCATACCCCGTTATTTTACTAACTAAATTGCTCTACCAAATGAAAATCCGAAAGGGTATAACAGTTGTTTAAATTGTATTTATATTTGTATTATTAAAATATTTAAAAATGTCTCTTAAAATGGTCATTTGAACCCATTAATAATAATTTGTTATTCGGTATGTAGTATAATCAATTAGTACTGTCAAATCGGTAGTTGGAGCATTGTGGTTTTACAAGACGGGAAATAGTAGCGAGCAGAACTCCTTTGTACCCTGTGATAATTTAAGTGTTTTCAGTGCAATCTTTCTTAAATATTCATTGTTAGAAATTTTATACGACTACATGTGGAGATAGTATTTGTTGTGTTCAAGAGAAAAACTGAATTCGGAATAGCTGATCATGACTGGTAGCTAGGTAAGATTTTAATTGTGATGGTTGTGGTTACTGTAAATAAATTGTAATGCAGAAGTACAAATTTAAGGGCATGAAGGAACTACGAGAAAATATCAGATGTGTCTGCTGATTGGTGCATGGCGCTGTTTTTGGTCTTCAATCTAGACAACTAGCCCCTTCTCCATTTTTTCCATTGGGGATTCCTTACTACTATTCGTATGGTGAAGCATCGTTGTCGTGGAGAATCCCGAGTTTTGTCTGTGTGTTGGCACTCGTATACGTGTGTCGTCTAATTACAGGCCCACTGCTACGGCTTAGTCATTAGTTAGAGCTCTCAATTTGTTCGCGCATTCTTCTAATAAGTTTAGCTCTGACGGTCATGTCCGTAAGTTTACGGGTGCACGCTGTATACTATGTTGCGTAACTCGACGGCCTAAGGGTTAATAAGATGCTGAGCAATTGTTCTGCTATGTGATTAACTAAGCTCAACAAATCAAACATTTGTTCAGTTAAATTACTAGAGCCCCGATGTTCAGGCAAAATGCCATTGCATAGGCCTATTTTGGGACTACTGGAATAATAATAATAAAAAATAATGGGGAAAAAGGCACTTTTTCCTGTAAACGCAAATATAGGCAAAAGGGGAAAAAAAAAAAAAAAATTTATGGCATTTTGCCTGAACATCGGGGCTCCATTAACTACATAGGACAATTGCGCACTCGTTAAAAAAGGATGAATAATGATTAAGTGCTATACAAAACCAACGGTAATAGGACGTTCGAATGTCAGTGCGGGGTTTAACCAAAATCAACTACGGGGCTCCAATAAACCTTAGCCCCCTCGCCCATGGCCTAAACCATTAGAGGTACAGTAAAACTAAACATACCTTACAAAAGAGAATTTAATCCTGCATTTAATGAGAAACAATTAAAACTTGGTGTTCCCGCCATTGGCTTCCAAGACAGCCTGAATTCGCTTTGGGTAGCTTGCCAAAAGTGACGTGAATAGATCTTGATCGTTAAGCAAATTTGCTAAAACAGTTTCAATGTGTTGCGTCGTTGTATCCTTCGAAATCGATTTGCTGCAGGTTCTTGAAACGAGACACATTCAACCTTGTCCTTTATAACTGATCCAATGTGTTCACAGACGTTCAGGTCAGGAGAATTTCCTGGCCATTCTTTATTTCCAAAGAAATCGACCTCATGGTTCCGCAACAACTGTTGAATGGCTAATGCCTTAAAGCAGGGGGCCTTATCATGCAGAAGTGACTTGATCGACATCCATAACATTGTTTGGGTTTCTTAGAAAAGGAATGACATGCTGGGATAGAATAATATCACAAAAATATTGTCCATTCCCAACTCTGACCATATGGCTTCAGCACCCACATGAGCTTCTTTGCAGTGAGCAAAACAAACACAACACAGTCTGGACTTCTTAATAATTCGCGATAATATTCATTGTCATCGAGATCATCTGGTGGTGTGGCCCACACTCGATCATTCTGGTAGTTAGGCCGACGTGTTACGTAAACAAAAAATTCATCGGAGACAGCTAAATGCATGAAATCATCCACATCCCAATCTTCAAGATAATGGGCAAATCACATTGTCATCGATGTTAAGTTGTTTTTCTTGGCTTTGAAAGTTCATGCCAAGGCTTTAAACTTTGCTTATGACGGTACAGTCGAATGATCTCACCACTAACGATCTTTCCTCTCAACACTTCGATCTCTCTAGAAAGTTTAGCACAGCTGTTTTTCCGCTTACGCGTAGCGCTTTCAATGATGTCCTTTGTTTCCTGAGAGCGGCAAATTTGGGCGCCCAGATTTGGTTGTATCCATTTCATATTCATCCAAAGTTTTATTCCAATTTCTTTTGACGAAGTCCTCACTTCTTCGCAACTTTTTGGCAACCCATGAACGTGTTATAAAGGTGGCTCCACTCAAACATCACGAGCTTCCCGAAATGTTATTGCTCGTATGCGATCTACCACACGTTGCCTCCGAATCACCGATTAATTGAGAAGCCATTATATTATCGCTTTATCAGCTAGAGTAATTTTAATACCTGCAATAAATAAAGAATTTTATATATTTTTATAATCACTAAAAACTATTTCGATATAAGTAAACATGTAAGCTGCAAATGGGGGGGGGCTAAGGTTTTTTGGAACCCCTTAGTGTATTATGTCATTCATGAGGCTCCATACAAAGTGAAATCTATTTTTTTTTTTTATTTAATGCAGGAAGAAGGTGCCAAGGGCAAATGTCCGCAAAAGCGCCCCTCCCATAGAAGCCAAAATCAAGGTCCGGGGTTTTCCAGATGTCTAGACACTGCGTTTGAAAGAAGGGAGGTCACAGACAGGAGGAAAGATGGATTGGAGATACTGATTAACCCTTGCCTTAGATAATAATTGGACAGAAAAGGAATGAGAAAGTGTAGAAAGTCTGGTACTGCGTGCTCCTTAAAGGAGGCATGCAGTTAGAGAGTTCAGAAGAGCACTGTCCGTTATGACAGCGATAGTAAAAAGAGGGAGGCAACAGTGTGACGAAGAAAGAGATTGAAGACAGTAAGAGGCGGGGAACTGATGAGACGAAAATCCCTTGATTCCACCCGGCCAAGTACTTCTGTGTGGGTTGAACCACCCTACACATGAGAAGCATACTCCATACAGGGGCGAACAAGACCCCTGTACAGAGACAGCAACTGAGTAGGGATGAAGAAACCGCGGAGGCGGTACAGCACACCTAACCTCTTACAAGCTGTTTTGGAAAGAGAATATATGTTATCTTTCCAGGAAGGATCACGAGAAAAGGAAACGCCAAGAATGTTAAGAGAAGAGGAAGGATTGAGTTGCGTGTTGTTGAAGGTAAGGTGATAGTCGTGTGGAAGATTGTGACGAGTAGACAGATGGAGGAACTGAGTTTTTGAGGCATTGAAAGCCACAAGGTTTTCTCTGCCCTAGTTAGGGGTAGCAGAAAGATCAGAGGTCAGGTGCTCCATAGCCGCCCCACGCGAATCAAGAGTGACTGTTGAGAAGGACGCTTTGGGAAGCGGGTGAAGTAAAGAATGGAATCATCGGCATAGGAGTGAATAGGACAGGAAGTGTGAATTAAAAGATCGTTAATAAATAAAAGGAAAAGAGTGGGTGATAGGACAGAACCCTGAGGAACACCACTGTTAATAGCTTTAGGAGAAGAACACTGGCCATCTACAACTGCAGCTGTAGATCGGCCAGAAAGGAAATTAGAGATGAAAGCACAGATAAAAGGATAGAAACCGAAGGAGGGCAGTTTGGAAATTAAAGATTTGTACCAGACTCTATCAAAAGACTTTGATATGTCTACTCAGCCAAGTCTAGCGCAATAGCAAAGGTTTCACCGAAATCCCGAAAGAAGGATGACCAAGAGTCGGAGAGATATGCAAGAAGATCGCCAGTAGATTTCTTACGGAACCCATACTGACGATCTGAAAGAAGATTGTGAGGAGAGAAGTTTAAGAATTTTCCTATTGAGGATAGATTAAAAAACTTTGGAAAGGCAAGAAATCAAAGCAATTGGACGATAGTTGGAGGGTTGAGAGTGGTCACCCTTCTTTGGGACAGACAGAATGAAAGCGAACTTTAAACAGGAAGGAAAAGTACCAGATGAGAGAGAAAGACGAAAGAGTTCGCCTTGGCAGGTTGTCAGCACAGAAGTACGGTTCTTTCGAACAAGAGGAGGAACACCATGAGGACCATACGTCTTCTTAGAGTTGAGCCCAGATAGGGCAGATAATAAAACATCTTTAGAAGAGATTCTAATTTCAGACATAATAAAGTCAGTGGGGAAGGAGATGGAGTAACAGCACCGGAATCGTCCAGGTTTGAATTGTAAGCGAAGAGTTCAGCTTTGTCAGAAGAGAGGGCAACTGTGCCATTGGAATGGTAAAGAGCAGTGAAAGAAGAGGTAGTAAAGTTGTTAGAGAGGTTCTTCGCTAGATGCCAGAAAGAACGAGAAGAATTAGAAGTGGATAGATTTTCACATTTTTGTCGGCTGAAGGAATTTTTGGCTAGTCGAAGAACAGATTTTGCACGATTCCGGGCAGAAATATAAGCTGAGTGAGAGTCAGGAGTTTGATGGCAACAGTACCTTCTGAAAGCCTCCTCTCTGTTGCGGATAGCATTAGAACAAGTAAAGTTAAACCAAGATTTTTTTTGCATTAGTAGTAAGTAGGAATAGAATATGGAATGCACGCCTTCATGCCCGAGAGAATCACCTCTGTGATGCGCTCAGCACACCCAGAAGGGCCCCAACCACGGAAGCAGTAATCATTCCATGGGAAATCACAGTAGTACTGCCTGCAGCAATTTATTACGTACCAAAGATTTATCTGGTGGGAAGTTATATTGTCCGGATTTCCTTTTTTCTGGACATTATTTACATTTCATTTGGAAAATGAGGCCTTAATTAGGAGCCATTTCAGACAGATATTTACCCAACTGAACTACATGACGCAGACTGGCCAAGAACATCAATGGGATTTGCATATTGTATACATCACTTCAGAGGGCGCTGCGAGTCAATTTTTGTATGAACATTTATCAATGAAATGAAACCTTATGATAAGACGCTTTGATTTCACCATTTTAAAAGGCTTGTTGGCTGTAGGCCTTGTAATTAAGTGAATAAACCACATATGTTTGAGTGGTCACTGGTCACCAAAATAAATGTTAATAAAGGAGGGTAAATAATAAACTTCGTTGGGTTTTCCTTTAATTAAAGTAAACAAAACAAATTATTCAATTAATCGATTACATAATTATAGGAAGGGCCTACAGTCAACAGGTCATATAGCCTATAACCTTGGTTTTGCTTCCGCCCGAATTGTTCATTCTGACGAAGGTCATACTTGTCACTCCACCTTTGACATACAGTTTGATGTGGAATCCGAACCACGCCCCACCAGCAGCCCATTGTCTTAACCACTAGGCTACCCAGGGTACCCATTTATCTACCAACCAATTTTTTTATTGTGGTGTGGAAGGATGAACAGCTGGGTTTTGCTGCGCGCCGCTTGCCGTCACTGGATCTCTATCCTGGGGCCGATGGATTCGTAGTCAGCGACGCTAACCACTACACCACCGAGGCGTATCAATATATATGAAAATGAAAGTGAAAAGGTTTATTGACAGACTATAGTCCATATAACAAATATTATTAACACAATGACAGTTCACATACTAAGGATAGAAATATATACAGTTGATTAGAAATAATACAGTAATGTCGAAGTTACGTGGAGCTACAGAAATACGTTTTCGTACCAAGAATTCCATAGCTTAGAGCAGGGGTTCCCAATTTATTTGAACCTCGGAACACTTTTCATTTCGCCAAGAACTTGCGGAACAGTTTTAAAATTTTTGGTGGTGCTAATTATTGAAGTGAAATATTTTTCATCAAATTGAACAGCATAGTACTACATACAGGAAATAAACACTCAAAGTCTAAAGGAAACTACGTAAATCTACGTGGCTCGGCTGTTGTTAGAAAATCTAGAAGAGGAAGAACCATTGTTGTCCCAAGGCGATACGATGACTAAGCTGATTGATGCAGCATTGCTTGTATATATATTAAGTTAAGGTGTATATATATCCATCTCATAATTGTAAGGTTAGTGAAAAATTAACTTAATTTAGAGCTAGCATTTTTGAGCTCTTGTGGCATCATTGTTTGGTCACACTGTTGGCATCATTTTGGGACGCTGCGCGTCTTTTCTACTCGTTTGTGGAAGGTCGTACGTAAAGGTGTGGTTGATAGAGAGCTCTCTTGCAATTCAGTTTGGTTGTTTAGATACATGATTGTTGCATCGTGCAATAGTCCAGGTTGCGTTGTTGTTGCAAGGTTCAGAAAGAAGACCACAAATAGTACCCTTTTGTTTACTTTAAGTTCATGTAATTAAGGTCTAAGGTAGGCCCGCATCGAGTCAGCAACCCTGAGGTTACCCTGAGGTAGGACCTAATAGGATCTCAAATCCGTAAGTTTTAATTTAGCTTAACTTGGGCTTTAGGTAGAACTTGCCCTTTAGAATTTGGCCGTTCACGGCTCAGCTGGGATTTCGAACCCGACAAATAAATAAAATAACATGGTCCTTCAGAACCGGATTTCTACCCCAAGACTGAGTCAGTGACATTTTTCGGCAAAGTTCTGATTGTGCAAATTGTATCCCAAGTTAGGCCTAGACGGGTTGAGTATTATTGAGTTAAGGTCCCAGGGTAAAAAGTTTGGTCGCCCAATTGCGAAACTTGGCCAGTCGTCTGTCGTTTTTGGCCTACTTTTTTCCGGTTTGGTTAATTTTGGGTTATTATTGAATTAAGGTCCCAGGGTAAAGTTTGGTCGCCCAATTGCGAAACTTGGCCAGTCGTCTGTCGTTTTTTGGCCTACATTTTTTCCGGTTTGGTTAATTTTGGGTTATTATTGAATTAAGGTCCCAGGGTAAAGTTTGGTCGCCCAATTGCGAAACTTGGCCAGTCGTCTGTCGTTTTTGGCCTACTTTTTTTCCGGTTTGGTTAATTTTGGGTTATTATTGAATTAAGGTCCCAGGGTAAAGTTTGGTCGCCCAATTGCGAAACTTGGCCAGTCGTCTGTCGTTTTTGGCCTACTTTTTTCCGGTTTGGTTAATTTTGGGTTATTATTGAATTAAGGTCCCAGGGTAAAGTTTGGTCGCCCAATTGCGAAACTTGGCCAGTCGTCTGTCGTTTTTTGGCCTACTTTTTTCCGGTTTGGTTAATTTTGGGTCATTATTGAATTAAGGTCCTGGGGTGGAAAATTTGGTATTCCATACTGGTGTTTGGTTAGTACCCCACCAGCAATTCAGTTTATTTGAAAGTAAAATTTGCGTTTGATCAGTTTGGTTAAGTATTTCTGCCAATTCAGCTCATTTGGTATTGAGCCCAAGGGTTGTTTACATTGAAGATGAGTGCATCTGAATTGAACAAATTTATAAAAAGGAGAAGTGCCTACAAAGGTCTAATTACAAAGGTCATTGCCACTATAGATTCTGCCATAGAGCAAGAGGATTTACGCTTAGTGACTGCGCAGCTTGCCATATTAGAAACTAAAAAGGTTGCTCTAAGTGAGGTAAATGTTAAAATTGAGGCTCTTATAGAAGAGGATGAAATAGAAAATAACATAATTTACTTTGAAGAGATTATTGATGATATGATTAACGTAGGCCTCCGAGCAAAAGAGTTTAGCAGCTCAGTACAGTTAGAGACCAGGTCTAATAATGAAACACAACACTCAACAAATGATGCTTGTGAAGTTAAGGTTAACAGATCTGTAGTTCAATTACCGAGGCTTGTACTCAAAACATTTTCTGGGAGTATTCAGGAATGGCAAGGATGGGCAGACAGTTTTCAATCAGCAGTTCATTCTAGTCAAGTGTTAAGTGCCGTGGAGAAGTTTAATTATTTGCGGTCCCTCTTGGAAGGGGAGGCAGCAAAGACTATAGCAGGATTAGCATTAACAGAGGCTAATTATAATGTGGCTTGGGATATATTAAAGAAACGGTTTGGTAAGCCAGAGATCTTAATTAAAAGCCACCTCCGTGCACTTTTAGCTATACCTCCTGTTAATAATCCTAATAGTGTCAAGGAGTTACGGCAGTTATATGATGAATTTGAAATTAGAACTAGGTCCCTGGACAACTTGGGTGTAGGAATGGAAAAGTATGGTATAATGTTGGTTCCTACACTGGAGTCTAAATTGCCTAGCTCAATTTTGCTTGAATTAAGTAGGGGACACTCTGCAGAACATGTGTACATCCCCCTTCAGCAGATGTTAAGTCTTTTAGGCACAGAATTAGCAAGACGAGAGGGAGTTGAGTTTGCACAGTGGGATGGTAAAAACAAGGGACAAAGGCAGGCACAGCACCAAAGTTTCCACAAAAAGGAATAGCCCAGGTACAGTGTCAGCTCTACATGCCTCCTCTGAGAATAAATTAAAGGGAATCAAGGAATGCATATTTTGCGAAGGCAACCACAAGTCATATAAATGTGAGGTGGCTGAGGCCTTACCCTTTGAGGAGAGAAAGGACAGGGTAACTAAGTCCACAGCATGTTTTAAATGTTTTTTGAAAGGTCATAGAGCAAGGTTTTGTAAGTTTAAAATTTTGTGCAAAAAATGTCATGGTAGGCATCAGCCATTATTGTGTGAAAACACTCTTAGTAGGCCTACCCCAGAAGTAGAGACATCAGTGGCACATGCCACTGCTATGCAAGGGAGTAAAAGTAAAGGGGGATTATTGCAAACAACTGCAGCCTTATTAATTGGGAATGAGGGAGAAGCTACTGTAAGAGTGTTGTTTGATAGTGGTAGCCAGTGTAGTTTTATTAAGACCAGAATTTCCAGAAAATTGAAGTTTAAAGAACTTAAGAGGGAAAATTTAAGAATTTCTGGGTTTGGGGGTTCCGTTCAAAACCGAACCAAATTTAAGAAGGTAGAAGTTCTGGTTAAAGGGTTGTTACCGCAAAGTCCCACTATCAAGGTCCAAGCTGTAGAGATTGAGGAACTTTGTGCTCCAGTCACTACTTGTTTAGATATGGCATGTGTCCAAGAATTGCAAGTTAAAGGAATTAATTTGGGCAATAATAAGTTTGAGGGAACAGAAGATATTAGTCTTTTGATTGGAGCTGACTATTATTGGGACTTCATCACTGGTAATATTGTCCGTACATCTCAAGGCCCAGTAGCTATTGAAAGTAAGCTAGGCTGGATGCTACATGGTAGTTATTGCAATGAAATGGAAGTTAAGGCTTCTTTGTTAAGATTGAGGAGAACAGCCATGGTCTGGAAAGGCATTTGAAAGCGTTTTGGGAACTTGAATCTATTGGTATAAAGGACAACCAGGCAAGTACAGTGAACAATGATGTTTTAGAGCAATTTGAAAAAGGGATTGGGTTTAGAGATGGTTGCTATGAAGTTGGCCTACCATGGAAGGATTCTTGCAAACCCGGTTCAAACCTTCAGCTAGCTAATCGGAGGTTGGAGACTTCATTGTACAGGCTAAGAAAAAATGAGGAGTTGTTAATTGAATACGATGAGGCCATCCTAAGTTATGTAAGGGAGGGCTATGCTGAAAGGGTGCAAGGTGAGCTGGTGAGCCAGGAGGCACATTATCTGCCACACCATGCAGTGGTACGGCGAGACAAAACTACCACCAAACTGAGGGTAGTTTTTGATGGCTCAGCCAAGGACAAGGTGGTGTGTCCTTGATGACTGTTTGGATGCTGGGCCAAATTTAAATGCAGATTTATTTTCCTTGTTACTGAGATTCAGGTTTTGGTAGATAGCATTGACTGCAGATGTGAAGCAAGCTTTTTTGCGGATAAAGTTAAAACCAGAGGACAGGATGCAGTAAGGTATCTGTGGGTGATACGAAACTTGTTGGAAAATGAACCTAAGGTTCAAGCATATAGAATGAAGTCAGTGTTGTTTGGCCTCAGCTCTAGTCCATTTCTGTTGGCAGCTACTATGCAGTACCATTTTAAGAAATATTCTGAGTCTATCCTAACACTATTGAACACATAAGGAAAATTTTTATGTTGATGATTTGCTATGTTCCGTGGATAATACAGAATGGCTAAACAGATATTCATGGAGGCTAGAGCTATAATGAGGGAGGCTGGCATGGAGCTCAGAAAATGGCAGACCAATCATTCGCAATTACAAGAGTTTATGAGTCATTCCTCTGTAGTACCTGACGCAGCAGAAAGTATTGAGGATTCTGGTATTAAGGAGTTGTGTGGGCAATAGACGCAAAGGTGCTAGGCATCGTTTGGCAGCAAGATGATGATTTGTTTACCTTCAATGGGAAATCTTTAGTAGAGCTGGCCGGAGAGATGAGACAAGGTGGACAAAACGGACAGCTCTTAGTTTGGCTTCGAAGTCTTTGATCCTCTTGGATTCCTGGCTCCATTTGTGATAAAGTCAAAAATTTGGTTTCAGAGCCTCTGGGAAATTGGACTTGGTTGGACCAAGAGTTACCTGATCATATGGTGGTGGTGGAAATATTGGTTCAAAGAATTGGCACATCTTGGAGACATTGAAATCCCAAGATGGTACTTTGGAGAGTTGAACAATAGTCCAGACAATTTGGAGCTGCACATCTTTTGTGATGCAAGTGAGGAAGCCTATGCAACTTGGATTTATATAAGAGGCGCATTGCAAGAAGAAGTAAGTTGCAGGCTGGTTGCTGCAAAGAGTAGAGTAGCACCTTTGAAAAGGCTTTCCTTTCCAGGTTGGAATTGATGGGTGCCGTTATTGCTAGTCGGCTTGCAATTACAGTGCGAAAGTCTTTGGCCCTCTATGAAATTCCAAGCTATTATTGGACAGACTCCACTATAGTTTGGCACTGGTTAAGAATCAGGCAAGGAAATGGAAACCATTTGTTGCCAATAGGGTGGAGGAAATTCAAGCGCACACAGATCCCAAGCAATGGAAGCATTGTCCAGGCATCCAAAACCCCGCTGATTTACCAACACGAGGAATTTCGGTGAAAGATCTTTCACAATCAAGTTTGTGGTGGAATGGGCCAGAGTGGCTAAACTTGGAAGTGAAAACTGGCCTTCTAATCAGCCTATTGTAGGAGAATGCCAGGCTGAAGAAGCATGGGTGAGTGAGGTGAGAAAATGCGCTGTGAACAGTTGTCAAGTTATGCAGCAGGACCCCATATTGAGGCTTGAGGACATTAGCAGTCTGAAAAGATTGTTAAGAGTGACAGCATGGGTATATAGATTTACCAACAACATTAAGGGAGAAACAAGAAGGGAAGGAATTCTGAACAGTAATGAGATTCAGCAAGCCAGGAAATACTGGGTGGTATATATGCAGAAGAAAAAATTTGGTGAAGAGAAGAATTGCTCACCAGCCATCCATTACAGGTTCTACCAACACATTCTGCGCTCAAGGGTTTGGATGTGTTTTTGGATCAGGATTTATTGAGAGTAGGAGGTAGACTACAGTTTTCTGGGCTTCCAGAGGAGAAAAGACATCCAATTTTGCTACCTTCTGGGGGGCACTTTGTGGACCTTTTGATCCTGGATACTCATCATAAGCTGTTTACATGCTGGAGTTAGAGAAGTGATAATAGAGATTAGACAACAATTTTGGATTCTCAAATTAGACAAGTAGTGAAAAAGGTCTTGCATAAATGTGTGGTTTTGCAAGCGTTGGAGTGCAAAGCCTATTATGAAAAGGTGGCTCCACTTCCAAGAGAACGGTGTGTCTATACTGCCCCATTTGATGTAGTGGGAGTAGACTTTGCAGGGCCAGTCTATGTGTATGAGCGAGGGAGTCTAACAAAGGTTATATATGTCTTTTCACCTGTGCTACCACCAGAGCAATCCATTTGGAGTTGGTAAGCAACTTAAGTAGTGATGTATTTCTTTTGGCCTTTAAACGGTTTGTGAACAGAAGGGTTTCCCAAATAAAATCATATCGGATAATGCAAAAACCTTCAAAAGGCTGCAAAGGAACTCCAAGAATTTGGTCCTTGCTAAAAGAGGAAGGATTCCAATCCTACTTTTCACACCAAGGGGTACAGTGGAGTTTATTGTTGGAGAGAGCACCATGGTGGGGAGGATTTTGGGAAAGGCTAGTGAGAAGTGTAAAGTGTCCATTAAAGAAACTTTTAGCTAATGCTCATTTGAGCAAAGAAGAATTCTCTACTGTTTTATGTGAAGTAGAAGCATGGTGAACAGTAGGCCTATCACTTTTGTTTACAATAGTAGGCAGGATGCAGAGCCATTGACACCAAATCATTTTCTTTGTGGTAAACGATTAACATCAAACCCCAGTGTGCCAGAAGACTTGCAGCCCATCCAGAGCACTCAAGGAAGTTAACCAGACGGTTCAGGTACCTTGAAGAGCTACAAGATCAGTTATGGAAGAGGTGGCAGATGGAATACTTGCCAGAACTCAATTATTACCCATCAGGCAAGGTAAAGGGCTCCAATGCAAATTGTATCAAGGTGGGAGAAGTGGTAATGATTGGGGATGAAAGACCAAGGCAATGCTGGAAGCTTGGCATAATTGAAGAGTTGTTTGTTGGCAAAGACAATTTAGTTAGGTCTGCACTGGTAAAGACTTCAGGAGGAAAGTTAAAGAGACCTATACAAAAACTCTATGCTTTAGAAATCAGCAAAAACACAGATAGTCAAGATGAAACATTTGAGTTACAGCCTCATGAAGAAGGCTTGGCTAACCTTGCAGAAGGTAATGACAACAATGCCTCTTCGGTGGGGAGTGTTAGAAAATCTAGAAGAGGAAGAACCATTGTTGTCCCAAGGCGATACGATGACTAAGCTGATTGATGCAGCATTGCTTGTATATATATTAAGTTAAGGTGTGATATATATCCATCTCATAATTGTAAGGTTAGTGAAAAATTAAATTAATTTAGAGCTAGCATTTTTTAGCTCTTGTGGCATCATTGTTTGGTCACACTGTTGGCATCATTTTGAGACGCTGCGCGTCTTTTCTACTCGTTTGTGGAAGGTCGTACGTAAAGGTGTGGTTTGATAGAGAGCTCTCTTGCAATTCAGTTTGGTTGTTTAGATACATGATTGTTGCATCGTGCAATAGTCCAGGTTGCGTTGTTGT
Organism: Bathynomus jamesi; assembly: GCA_023014485.1. NCBI lineage: Eukaryota > Metazoa > Arthropoda > Malacostraca > Isopoda > Cirolanidae > Bathynomus > Bathynomus jamesi. The sequence goes on along the minus strand of JAJOZX010001378.1, from coordinate 223,208 downwards.
TGCAAGGTTCAGAAGAAGACCACAAATAGTACCCTTTTGTTTACCTTTTAAGTTCATGTAATTTAAGGTCTAAGGTAGGCCCGCATCGAGTCAGCAACCCTGAGGTTACCCTGAGGTAGGACCTAATAGGATCTCAAATCCGTAATTTTTAATTTAGCTTAACTTGGGCTTTAGGTAGAACTTGCCCTTTAGAATTTGGCCGTTCACGGCTCAGCTGGGATTTCGAACCCGACAAATAAATAAAATAACAGCTGTATCTGTTTATTAAAAATACAAATATTTTCAATAAATATAATTTAAAATTTGTTTAAATTATCAAAAATAACTCGCGGAACACTAAAACACTTCTCACGGTACACAACTGTTCCGCGGAACACAATTTGGGAACCCCTGGCTTAGAGGATAAACGGCAGGACTCGGATAGCTTGGATAATTGGGTTGGTTCATTTTTTAATTCTTTGCATCACACTGTATTGAGCACGTCTTGTTATCTCCGGGAAGCTCGAGACATTGCGGGTAGCAAACATTTGCGAAGCTGAGCATCTCGGGGGGTAATTTATGTAAGAGTCTGAAAGACCTGTTGTACAGCAAATTTAGGGTTCTGCCAGAACCTTTTTTATAGTTCACCCAGAGTTGCTGTTTGTAAATATTACTGCAGGAAGTACGAAAGAGTGTGTCTTTAGCTTCACTTGTACAGAACCGAAAGTTGCTTATAGTCATATTCGCTTTAGCTCAAAGGCTTTGAGATTGTTTTCTTATATCCGAGTCATCACTCAATGAGCTGGTAATAGTTTGACCCAAATACTTAAACTCTTGTACTTCCTCAATTACTTCACCTTTCACTTTTAAACCTAATATTAACTGGCTGCTTACAGCTTTTAAGATGAAATTGCATAACCTAAGTTTCTGTAACATTAAAAAGAATATCATGTTTCTGCGAATACACTTCGCAGACTTTTAGTAGCCGATCCAGACCTTTAACAGAGGGACTTATCAACACCATATCACCAGCATAAACTAAGTTATTTATTCTTGTGTTATCTATACAACATCCCACTGTTGCCTCATTAAGTGAAGCAATTAATCCGTCAAAATACACATTAAACAGCAAGAGGAGCCAAAACATTCGGATAGTACATTGCCCCACCTAAGTGTAAAAGATTGGTGGGAATACCAAATTTTCAATAAATTTAATATGTACATGGGAACCTTCCTGTCTTCTAGTTTTTTAAAATAAAATATTGTGGTTCACCCTATCATATGCCTTACTTATATCAAGGAAACAGCTATAAATGGTTGAATTACTGTCAATGTATTTAGATATTGTTTCTTTAAGTACATAGTATACAGGTCAGTTGAGTGGGACCTTTTAAAGCCAAACTGATTAGATGTCCATAGGAAATCATTTAATCGGAGTAACAAGAGTTGTTCTAGTAGTTTCGAGAAGCAGGAAGCGGCAGCAATAGGCCTGTAATTATTGCTGGACAGAATGTCTCCGTACTTATTTTTGACCAGGGGCAAGATATATACCCTCATGAACTCTGCAGGGATATAGCTATGAACAAGCATGGCTGATAGGAGCAATGATATATGCAGACATACTACGTCATTTGCACATTTTAAGTGCTCATTCGATAAGTCATCTACCCCTGACGCAGAACCAGTCTTTAACTCTTTAATGAACCTCTTTACTTCAAAAAATGATATCAAAATATTTTCCCTTGTCCCTCCCCATCGTTTCGCTGCAATCTATCTTAAGATTATCCCTACTCACACTATTAAGAATGTTAGAGTAGTGGTTTTTCCACAGCTTTGCAATTTCATCCTGCCACGACACCCCATCGATTGTCGGAGGGAGGACATTCTTGACACCCTTTTGATTCTTAACAAATTTCCAAAATTTGTTATTAGCGTTATTTATGCGAGCTTCACAGGCTTTTGATGCTCGAATAGACTCTTCTTCCTGTTTACATCACCTTATGGCCGCCTTATACTGACCCCGACTTCTACATATATTTATGTATACTGGTCCTAATCTGGGTCTACCATGAAAGCACCACAAATCATAGGCGTCTTTCGATTCCCTCTTCAGGGGAGCAATAAAATCTTTCCATCCAGGAATAACCTTAGTATGATAGTTGTAAGATTTAATCAAGGGGCTTCCTGCTTCTCTTAACAGGGATATTATCTTACTATAATACCTATCTATGAGTTTACAGTGAGAATCATTTGAGCAAGGATTATTACAGCAAGGTGCAAAATTTCTAAATTATTAAAGAGGTGACATGTTCTGTCTTTGTATTCTATTCTCTGCTGCATATTAACATTGGACCAATCGACGCGATTATTTTCTATTGAGTTCTTGTTAAGTCGTGTTGCGCATAAATTGGTAATTAATTAATATTCTAATGGTCTATGATCAGAAAGAAGGAAATCATGCAAATATGGACTCTAACAATTCGATCCTTTAGATTATTACTAGTGAGACAATAACACTAGGCAACAAAGATTTTGTTACAGAAGACCAAATAGGTGCTCCTAGCTAATTTCGGTATGCTGATTTCAAATCTATAATTAGATTTTTTCTATCACGTCTAGATTTTGTGTAAAATGCAAATCACTTTTAGTAAAATTTTCTACCACGTCCAGATTTTGGTTTTAATTGGCTTAATGCCAGTAATATGAAACTTGCTTTTCAAGGTTAAAGCAATTTTTTTTGCCAACTATATACAAATTCGAACAATTTTGATAAATAAAATTTATCCCGAGTTGGCAACACTGAGTCAAGAGCATAGTAACGGGCAACGGCCCAACGGTCAGTCGCTACGTGACAGTCAAGCAGAACGGTTGTTGAAGCTCTCTGCTGATGAGCAAGTGACAGGTTGTGGTGACTTGTGTGTTTTTATAGCATTTGTTTTGTACTACGGTGTGTATTTCTTTTTATTTTGCACATCGTAATAATTACTTTCTACGTTTTTTCAGATATTGTATGGTAATTCAAAATGGCATCAAATAGACGTGCTTGTGTAAATCACCCAGACAACTTCTGCTTTGTCTGTGGACAATATACACCTAAGCCACAACGTAGAAACATAACAACAAAGATTAAACTTGCCTACAAGTGTTATTTTGACTGTAAGTTAGGAGACCAACAGAGGGACTGGGCACCACATATTTGCTGTGCACAGTGCAATGCAATGTTAATAGCTTGGATGAATGGTAAAAGAAAAGCTATGCCGTTCTCAGTCCCCATGGTTTGGCGTGAGCCGAAAAATCACTTCAATGATTGTTATTTTTGTTTGACAAAGATTGCTGGTTTCACAAAGAAAAACAAATCAAAGATCACGTACCCAAACTGCGAATCAGCAATGAAACCAGTACCACATGATGAAACAAATCCACCACCAGTTCCACCAGCAATGATAACAGACAGCATTTCATCTGAAGATTCTGCTAGTGATATAGAAACAGGGAAAGATGGCATATATGTTCCAGATGCAAATATTTCCCCACATTTGTTAAGTCAAGCGGAGTTAAATGACTTAGTGCGCGATTTGGAATTACCAAAAGAAAAGGCAGAGTTGCTTGGTTCAAGACTTCAAGAATTTAATCTTCTCCAACCAAACACCAAAGTTTCCCATTTCCGCCATCGCCATTTGCAGTTTTCATCATTTTACTTACAGGAAGAAAACGTTTGTTTCTGCCATGATATCAGTGGTCTGATGCAAGGGATTGGCTGTCGCTATGATCCAAAAGAATGGAGACTGTTCATTGACTCTAGTAAAGCTAGCCTTAAAGCTGTATTACTGCACAACGGCAATGAAAAACCTTCAATACCTGTAGCACATGCCACTGGCCTTAATGAGACTTATGAATCGATGAAACTGCTGCTAAGACTCATCAAATATAAGGACCACACATGGAATATTTGTGGCGACCTTAAAGTTGTATCATTACTTCTTGGGTTACAGTTGGGCTACACAAAGCATATGTGCTTTTTGTGTCTATGGAACAGCAGAGATGACAAGAACCACTACAAAAAACATGATTGGCCATCTAGAACTGAACATGTTGTTGGTAAATACAATGTGAAACACCCAGCACTTATTGACCCTCAGAAAGTACATCTTCCACCACTTCACATTAAACTTGGCCTTATGAAAAATTTCGTGAAGGGTATGGATCATCAAGGTAGTGGTTTCCAATATTTAAAGGATAAATTCAAAGGAATATTGACAGATGCTAAGCTAGAAGATAGAGTTTTCACTGGACCACAGATCCGCAGTGTCATCCACGACTCATCGTTTCCATCTAACCTAAATGAGAATGAACTAGGAGCATGGACATCTTTCGTTGAAGTTGTAAAAATTTTCTTGGAAACCACAAAGCTGAAAACCACCGTAAACTCGTAGAAAACATGCTTAAATCTTATGAAATAATGGGATGCAGAATGTCTTTGAAAATTCATTTTTTACATTCTCATCTTGACTTCTTCCCGGCCAACCTTGGGGCTGTAAGTGACGAGCATGGTGAGCGCTTCCACCAACAGATCTCAGTTATGGAAAACAGATACCAAGGTAATTTCAACCCAAATATGATGGGAGATTATTGTTGGTTCCTGCAGAAGGAGAGCTCGTCATCCTACAAGCGACAAAGGAAGAGGACACACCAAAGTTTCACTTAAGAACAGGAATTTGCCTTTCAGTAGTAACAACAAAATACTAACGCGCTTTGGGTGGATGGTTGGGCGCAGGGGTGGTAACTCCGCCAGCGGAATTCTGCTGTCTGTCTTAAACCAGAATAAAGGAGGAAAGACATCCCTGTTCACTAATTATTTAAGTATGCTTAACATAAAACGTGGCACGGAAAAGTAGCTTAGACGGCTTTCGTAATAGAAGCGGGTGAGAAAAAAAATGAAAAATAGGGGTTTTCGGTTACACAAAATCTGGACGTGATAGAGAAATTTTGATATCAGATCTGAAATCAGCATCACCGCTTTAGTAGGAATCAGTAGTTCACGTGTCTGTAACAAAAAAAAAGTTGAAATTTGTTGCCTAGTGTAATCAATCCACCTGGTAGTACCACTCACGCTAACGTATGTAAAATTTCCACTGGTTATCCCTAATACATCTACTACATCACTTATACTTAATTGGCCGACTCGCACATGTACCCAATTCTCCAAAGAATTCCGAGTTCACATGTGCGTTAAAGTCCCCCATTATTATACAGTGAGAATATTTGGGGTTATCTGATAATGACTTAATTTTGTATAGCAAATCAATGTATTCATCTAGATTACTGCAGTTGTTGTATGGTAAATAGCAGTTTACAATTAATATGCAATCATTGTTCACTTGTAATTCAATGCCTAACAACCTTACGTTATCGCTTGTTAAAAATCTTATATGTTTTGACAATTTTTCCTTAATAAGAAAGCAACACCACCAAAAGGCCTACGTACATTAATTCATCTGACAAGTCTACTGCTGATGAAGCATGGTACATAAAGTCATCATGGATGGTAGAGAGGAATTTTAGCTCTTGCTTAGGTATCCAGTGCTCCTGCAGGAGTATCAAATCTGCACTGTCGCAGATTTTATGAACATTACATTGAATTCCTCACTGACCTTACATTATGTGAGCTATTTTCAACAAGTTATCCGCCATGACTGATAGAAAATTTATTATTAATATGATTATTAATATACACAGTACAAATTTCAGTATTACCGTTAGGGCGCCTATTATTATTATTATTATTATTATTATTATTTTGCATGTTATAAAATCTGGAAAAGTGAATAAAATCCTTAACAATAATACCGTCTGGCCACTGACTCATATTGTACAGGTTGAAATGCGAATTTACACCTTTAATTATTACTTTAAATGAGTTATAATACTGAGATTTTGTGTTTAGTTTATTATTAGCTATATATATATATATATATATATATGAAAAGAAGGATCAACACAACGGCAAACATTTTCATTTATTTGTACATCAGACGTTTCGACAAATCTTTTGTCATCATCAGTGAGTTAAGTCTTAAAACCTTAAAACAAAATTGAAAAGTGAAAGTTACATCAATACAATATTAAGACCATTAAAATTAAAACCTTAAAGCAAAATGAAAATTGCATCAATACAAAATTAAAACATTTAAATTTCATCACTATAAAAACTAAAATTAAATTAAATTTCATCACTATAAAAACTAAAATTAAATTACCTCAATAGGTAAATACACAATGTTTACATCCACCTCCATACTTGGCAAAGTCTAAGAGACCACTAGGTGGTCAGGGATTAGAAAGGGTATATCTGTGAAACACGGTTGGTTGTCAAAAGAGTCGTAATTTGTAGGATGAGCTATTATTATTAAGGGAGGGTTTGTTTCTATAGATGTACAAAGATTCTAAAATTCGGAGTTCTGTAAGGTTATTGGATCTAGTTAAAATTTCAAACTGAGTTTTGTGAAGGGGATGGTCGTTTTCATTACTGTGGTTTCTAATTGCGGATTGTGGAGCCCTCCACAATCCGCAATTAGAAACCACAGTAATGAAAACGACCATCCCCTTCACAAAACTCAGTTTGAAATTTTAACTAGATCCAATAACCTTACAGAACTCCGAATTTTAGAATCTTTGTACATCTATAGAAACAAACCCTCCCTTAATAATAATAGCTCATCCTACAAATTACGACTCTTTTGACAACCAACCGTGTTTCACAGATATACCCTTTCTAATCCCTGACCACCTAGTGGTCTCTTAGACTTTGCCAAGTATGGAGGTGGATGTAAACATTGTGTATTTACCTATTGAGGTAATTTAATTTTAGTTTTTATAGTGATGAAATTTAATTTAATTTTAGTTTTTATAGTGATGAAATTTAAATGTTTTAATTTTGTATTGATGCAATTTTCATTTTGCTTTAAGGTTTTAATTTTAATGGTCTTAATATTGTATTGATGTAACTTTCACTTTTCAATTTTGTTTTAAGGTTTTAAGACTTAACTCACTGATGATGACAAAAGATTTGTCGAAACGTCTGATGTACAAATAAATGAAAATGTTTGCCGTTGTGTTGATCCTTCTTTTCATCTGTAAACTCCGGTTCCCTAAGGAGAAGTCAATAGCTTTGATATTAACCCAGAGATATGGCCGATCGACATTGAACTATTACAGACAATGTGAAAGAGTCTATTTGAAACTGAACAAGGCTATCTGTGATGAGAGTTTCTTGTCTAAGTGCAAAAGTTATAATATTGTGCCTAATTTCCTTAGATTTAAACTTTATAATAAACGCCTCCATAACTCCAAACTATATAAATCATGGCTACATAAATTATTAAATTTGGAGCTTCAATCGAAAACTAAAACAGTGAGTTTTCTCAAGCTGAAATATAAAAATTCTCTGTTTGGTCTAAAATCTAGGGTGTCTTATATTGATTATCATTGTTTAGTTACTAAATTTCAAACTTGCTGTGATAAAACTGTCAACAGACATAAAAGGATACATGCTGCCAAATTGGAAAAATTGGGAATCACTCAGTCGTTTTTTAATAATCCAGATAATTTTATTTGTAATTTCTCTAATAAAGTTTTAAGTATTAGAGAGAAAGAAATATTGTCGTTAGGCTTAAATTTTGATCTACCTCATTATAAACTAAATTTTTATAAATTTTTCTCTGGCTTTGAAAATCTTCTCATGAATATTAAGAATTGTGAGATCCGACCAAATTTCTCGTTTCATAACTTGGTAAAACAAGTGGAGAGCATCTCTTTTAAGAATTTTTATAATTTTAAACCCCATAAGGTGTTTTCTCCCCTCTTTAATAAGCAAGATTTTAAAATTCTTAATAATTTGAAAAAGGATAACTCTGTCATCATTACAAAACCGGATAAGGGTAAAGGAGTAGTGCTGATTGATTCAACAGTTTACATAAATAGAATGGAGACAATTTTGTCGGATACGTCTAAATTTAAAAGGGTAAAAGAGAATGTCCTGTCTAAATTACTAAAACTCGAAGATAAACTTAATAGGTGTTTGCGTAAATTAAAAAATAGTAATATTATTGCTGACAATACATACAATTTTTTATTTGCTTCTGGTTCTAATCCAGGAATTCTATATGGTTTACCTAAAGTCCACAAGCCAAATTTCCCACTAAGACCTATTCTTTCGGCATGTGGTACATTCAATTATAACTTAGCCAAATTCTTCGTTCCCTTGCTTTCAAAACTCACCTTTAATGATTATTCTATTAACAACTCGTTTGATTTTGCTAAAGAGATAAAAGAGATCAATCATGCCGATTCTCTTACTATGGCCAGTTTTGATGTCTCATCATTGTTTACTAATGTCCCGTTAAAAGAAACATTAAATATCATACTAAATAAGTTATTCACTACTGATAATACTCTTATTAATGGCCTCACTCAGACTCAATTTAAAAACCTTCTCGAAATAGTGTGTTTTGATAATCTTTTCTTATTTAATAGCAACCTTTACAGCCAAATTGATGGGGTAGCTATGGGTTCCCCGTTAAGCCCAACACTAGCAAATGCATTTCTTTGCCATTACGAAGAAATTTGGTTGAAAAATTGTCCTAGTAGTTTTAAACCCATATATTACAGAAGATACGTGGATGACACTTTCTTAATATTTAACCATCCTTCACACGTAAAACTTTTTCGTGATTATCTTAATAAACAACATAGTAATATTAAGTACACGTGTGAAAACGAAACAAATAATAGTTTACCTTTCCTGGATGTTTTAGTTAAACGGGCCCATAATAAGTTCCATACTTCACTATTTCGGAAACAAACTTTTACTGGCTTGGGAACCAATTATTTAAGTTGTATGTTTTATAAATATAAGATTAGTGCTATAGTAACATTATTAACAAGAAGTTACCGTATTTGTTCGGATTACTTTTCGTTAAACGAAGAATTTAAATTTTTAAAACAGTACTTTATTAACAATTACTACCCTTCTCATCTATTCGATAACCAATTAAAGAAATTTTTAAATAACACTTTTGATACTAAACTCCCCGTAACTACAGTACAAAAAGAAACCAGATATATTAAATTACCTTTTTATGGTTATTTATCATTGCGTATTCGAGGTGAATTGTCCAAACTACTCAAGTCTAGTTATCCCCAAATAAATTTTAGATTCGCCTTCGTCAACCCACTTAAATTATCAAATTTTTTAAAGTTCAAAGATGAATTCCCCAAAACTGTATGCCCCAATGTTGTTTACAAATACACGTGCGACAGCTGTAAGGCTGCGTATATTGGCAGCACTCAACTCCAACTGGAGGTGCGCCTTTCTCAACATTTGGGCTTGTCAGTCCGTACCAACCGTCCCCTCAGTAGCCCTCCACAATCCGCAATTAGAAACCACAGTAATGAAAACGACCATCCCCTTCACAAAACTCAGTTTGAAATTTTAACTAGATCCAATAACCTTACAGAACTCCGAATTTTAGAATCTTTGTACATCTATAGAAACAAACCCTCCCTTAATAATAATAGCTCATCCTACAAATTACGACTCTTTTGACAACCAACCGTGTTTCACAGATATACCCTTTCTAATCCCCTGACCACCTAGTGGTCTCTTAGACTTTGCCAAGTATGGAGGTGGATGTAAACATTGTGTATTTACCTATTGAGGTAATTTAATTTTAGTTTTTATAGTGATGAAATTTAATTTAATTTTAGTTTTTATAGTGATGAAATTTAAATGTTTTAATTTTGTATTGATGCAATTTTCATTTTGCTTTAAGGTTTTAATTTTAATGGTCTTAATATTGTATTGATGTAACTTTCACTTTTCAATTTTGTTTTAAGGTTTTAAGACTTAACTCACTGATGATGACAAAAGATTTGTCGAAACGTCTGATGTACAAATAAATGAAAATGTTTGCCGTTGTGTTGATCCTTCTTTTCATCTGTAAACTCCGGTTCCCTAAGGAGAAGTCAATAGCTTTGATATATATATATATATATATATATATATATATATATATATATACAGTGGTGTAGTGCTGTGGGAACGCGTGGGAACGGCGTTCCCTTACTTTTTTTGGTAGACGGAACGGCGTTCCCTCACTATTTCAAATAAATCCGAACTTACAAATCTCTAACGTCATGAAATTTTAATTCCCACCCTAGAAGAAATATGAGAAAGAATCATTAACTGTTTCATTTCTTTTAGCTTCGACTGAGGCAATGCTAGCCTATAAAGATCTGGTGAAACAGTCACCACGGCGTACCAGTTGTTAACTTTTTTTTAGTTAATCATTCCAGTTGTTAGCTATTTTTATTGATCGTACTGGATGTCATATATCTAATGACACTGGAAATACGGCATCTTCAACCTTTGAATATATTCTAATATCCAGTGCATATGACCTCAAAATATCCCTGAAATTGGTCAGATTTCAAAAGATTTCCCGGGGGCTTACAGTGCCCCCGGACCCCCAGCTGTATGGGCTCGCCGCGCTCGCCAGTGTCCCCCCCCCCCGCATCTGAGTAACACTTTCAAAATGCGTTCCCTCACTTCTTTATTTAGCACTACACCACTGTATATATATATATATATATATATCCCTAACCACTACACTGCCGAGGCGCATCAATATATATATGCAGTATATATATATATATATATACATATATATATATATATATTTGCTTGTACCCTGTGGTGAATGGACGTGCTGTTTTGCTCTCTCTATTTAACACCCAAATTAGAAGGGAATAATCTACTCGGCGGTTTATTCTGTTTGCACCCGAAAGTGTATAAAGTATCAGAGAATCCGTGCATATAAATTATAAAGTGAAATTCATTAAAATTAAGAAAGTGCAATACAGTTTACATAATTTATCACCAGTTTTAACGTATATATTCAAAACGAAATACGGTTGGCATTCGAGAAAGTTTGAAACAAGGCAGGCAAAAGGTCATAAAACGCAAAGGTCAGAAAACCCTCGAAATACCCTCGACCATCGAAAGGAAAGAAACAGAAATAAAAATAAAAATAAATAAATCAAGAATTTGTGTGGGTATTTCTTTTTACGATAATTAAGGAATAGCATAGATATGGATCCAAATTCTCACTTAATCTGTAATTTGTGCAATCTAGTAACAACGGAAAACTTGGCGATTAGATGTGATTTCTGCCAACGACTAAACGACTTTATCTGCATGAATTGGAATGATAGGGAAATAACTCTTGTCTCGAACGTGAAACACGTCGTGGAGATCAAATTTCTATGTGGCGCATGTATACAGACCGTAAATTCTTTCGCGGTCTTTAAAGAAATGGAGATAGGAGACTCGAAAGTTAAAAAAAATAATGAAATAATGGGGACACATGGGTCCGGAATGGTCCCAACGAAAAACCGGGTGGATGAGAAAGAAGACGAAATAACGAATAACAGCATAATAACGAACAACAATTTAATAACAAATAACGATATAAACAATATAATACGGAAGGAAGACATAGATGAAAGAAAAGAAATAAGTAAAAGTTGCGAAGTAGTCAAACGGTCCAACGAGCGAAATGATAAAAAGATAATAACTAAAAACGTAGAAAATAAACAGCCAGAGAAAAATAATGATAATGCCAAAATTAAGAACTTTGAAAATAATAAGAAAAGAAGCAGAAGCGTAGAAAATATCGTATGTAAATACTACGCGAAAGGAAACTGCAGATATCGGGATGGGCAATGCATATATGCACATCCCACATTATGCAAAACGCATTACACAAATGGATACTGCAAATTTGATAAGAAATGTATGTTCCACCATCTTACGGTCTGCAACACTTATGCAAGATATGGGAGTTGCAAATACAAAAAAAAATGTCGATACCACCACCCTCAAAGGAACGCAACGAGTGAACAGAAAAAACGAACATCAAAGAAGAGTGCCAATTTTTTAGACGCAGCCAACACATTTCACCTGCTAAATACTCTCCAGCAATTACAAAACCAGCTGACAAATATAAATATAGGAATCCGAGAGCCGGACAGAAGGTACGAACAAAGGCACTTCATGCGTTATCGGGACAACAGGTACCGACAAAGATAAAAAGAGGTAAATTCTCGGAGGACTACAAGGCAACAAAACCGGCACAGCCCATTGGAAAACAAATCGGAACCACCTGTATGCGAAAAAGAAAGAGAAAAAATAAAAATAATCCTAGCCAACATACAGGGCCTTAAATCAAATCATTCCACGAACAAAGTTGTATACCTGAAAGGACTCATGCAAGAAGCCAGAGCAGACTTTGCATGCAGGGCCGGCCTTAGCAATTGTGGGGCCAAATTTGGACCATTTTGGTGGGGGCCTCCTGGACTTAAGATTATTTCAAATTAGGTATCAGGAATATATGCTATTACGTTGTATTAAAAATAAAACAATATCTATATTTATTAGCTTATATTTTTACATAAAACGTGTTAAAACAAAACTATACTTATAAAGAAATCTTTCTTGCTTTCTGTTCTGCAAACTCTTTCAAAATTTTGTTGAAGTTTAAGTTTTTTGCTTCATCACATTCTATGGATAATATTGCAAGGCTGTTGAGTCTATCTTGGAGCATGTTTGACCTTAGATAAGATTTGATCAATTTTAATTTGGAAAAGCTCCTTTCCCCTGACGTCACTGTGACTGGAATTATAAAAAATATGCGTAGAGCAATAAAAAAATTTGGAAATCCAGTAGCTCTCTCATTCAAAGCAAGGAATTCCAGGATTTTCAAAGGCCTTCCAAAGTATGAAGAAGGAAGAATTGGCTTCAGTGCTTCCATTTCCTCGACCAGCATATGACCATCTAAATCTGCTAACTTTACAGAGTTGACAAGTTCGTTTTTCTGAATGAGCTTGACATCTGTCAGCACAATTTCCAAATCTGCAGCATGTTTTTGTAATTCCTCCTTTGGAATTTGTTGAAATTTACTCAAAAAACGAAATAAATCAACATGTTTTTTCAACTGCTTAAACCGTGGCTCCAAAGACTGCATTCCTTATTTTTCAAAGCTGTAGATGGAGGAAAAAGAAAGGGTAGAGGGGACAGTTGAAGTGGAAAAAGACCAAGGATGACAAGGACTGCAGGGTTGAGCCCCATCATCCTTGTGTGCTAGGGCCGGGAGGGCGCAGGTGAAACCTCCAGGAACAAACGAGCACAAAGAGCACTCAAGAGCACAAGCTTAGAACCCCCTCGCACTGATATATATATATATATGTATTTTATGACAAAAACATTTTTTCTTAATATATAACTATTAACTGTAAATGATAACTGTGTGAAAATATAGTTACACTTTTCAGTGTTTTCAATAATTTCATATTTTTCATTATGAAAAGAAGTTTCTCAGCATTTTCCAGCAACAAATGGCACAGAAAATTTTTTAAAAAAACAAGATGGAAGTATATTAAATTTTCAGACTTAAATTGTCTTAATAGAAAATTTAACATTTTCCATATTTTGGTGGGAACTCTTGCATTCAATGCTGGGAAGAAAAAAGCCCTTACTGTTTTTAAGTTAGTCCAGGATTGCCATCTGGTATTATTGATTACCAAATCTGGGCAAATTTGGTAATGAAAAAGCAATTTGGTATTTTAAAATTTTATTTGGTATTCTGGTAATGAAATGAGCTGAATTTGGTAATACTGTATATAAATAAGAATGTGAGAACAATTGAGTTTCATAAACATTGCATTCCACAACATGTTATGAACATGTTACAACAAATCATTGTTAAAAGTTTCGATCAATTTTACTAATTTTTCAGTCCTGAGTATTTATACATGCTGATTCAAATATGCTAAAACGATACTGATGTTTAAGGCAAATTGCAGTTATAAATTTAGTTAACTGACTGTGGACTTTGGAGCTTACTCTGAATTGTTATAGAAAATGCGAACGAACATGTTACGAACTTGTTGCAGTTTTAAAATTTTATCATGTGGCAGCATTAGTTACGGTCTGCATTGCGCATGCGTGCAATTCTCGCTTGTCATTGCTCATTGGTGGCGTGTTCTTAGTTGTGTTAAATTTGTTAATGCGTCAGCCAGTTTATCGAGATTCACGGTTGACTGAAGTGTGTTTTTTCTTAAACTATGTAACTTACTAATTGCAACAATGTCAAAGTGGAAATCGTATTATGAAACCGGGCGATTGTACCATAGACTCATAGTGAATGGGAAAAAGAATATCCATGGGTGAAAAGAGCAATTGGCTCATCTCAACAGGCTTTTTGTATATAATTTGGTAATAAATTGCCTCATTTGGTACTAAATTAAAGGAAATTTGGTATTGGTGCTCCAGTCAGACTTGGCAACCCTGAGTTAGTCTTTCGTCATCGTTCATAGAGATTGTATCAGTGTTGTGCCGTATATAATATTTCTTTTCATTTAACTGACTCTTTGGTGAACGTTTGTGGTAGTCGGACGTGCCTCAATTGCTTGTTAAGACAAAGATAAATTCTTTCTAACTGAAACCAGGGGTGTGGTGTTAAAAAATCTTTCCAGGGCTGCAGTTGAGATTGATCCTGCGTTTTGGAATTATTTTTTGACTGGTATAGGATAAGAACATAAGAACATAAGAAATTTTTATAGTGGGCACACTAGGGGCCACTTCGGCCCATCGAGGTGGCTCCACTATGTAAAAACTGCCTGTACATTGGCAATAACCAATTTTTACAAAATTAATTAATTATCAATTTAAAACTAATTAATTATCAATTTAAAAACTAAAGATAGAATCTCTGGATCCAGAGGATCAAAGTCATAATAGGCTACTATCCACAAATATGTTACACACTATATCTATTTATAACTGACATGCAAATATATCAGATCCAAAGAATCCAGTCAATTTCATTATGGTACCCATCAATACCAGTACTATGCCAACCAAAAATAAGTCACGGTCCATATCAATTGCGGACCAAGTCACAATTTACATCCATATACATTACAATATAGAGGAAAAGTGTAGGTGTGGCTGTAAAGACTGTACAGTAATGTAGAAATGTGTGTGCACCCATTTTGGGTCTCCCATTTAAAGGTGTTTGTGGGGCAAGTGAAGATCATGAGTTTTTCAATACCTCACAGTACTATGGGGGCACTGCTCGGCAGAGGAATCTCTTTAAATAGGGTCTGTAAGGACAGAGAGTATCCCCTAACCCAAGATGCTGCCTCCCTATATCCCACAACACCTGTGTTGAGCTGTGGGATCTATCACCCAAATGTACATAATATATATGAAATAAACTAGTACCATTCATGCAATAAAAATGGACTTAAACACCATCACCAGATGTCCCTTGCAGACATCAAACTATCCAACCTTCTTTTGAAAGAATCAAGCGTATCTGAAGTCACCACTTCTTCTGTCAGACTGTTCCAAAACTTAATTACTCTGTTTGTAAAACTATGTTTTCTTAAATTTGTTCTACATCTTGGCTTAAATAATTTCATACTATGACCTCTAGTCTGATTATTGTGATCTTTAATGAAAAGAGACTCAAAATCTATCTTATCCAACCCTTTTATCATTTTATACACCTCTATCATATCACCCCTTAACCTCCTCCTTTTTAATGAGAACATGCTTAGATACGCCAGTCTTTCCTTATATGTCAATTGTCTTAGAGATGGGATCATTCTTGTTGCTCATTTCTGTACTTTTTCCAGTTTTTCAATATCTTGTATCAAATAGGGACTATTAAATTGAATGCAGTATTCGAGGAGGGGTCTCACGTATGAAATGTATAGTTGCTTTATAATATTGGGTGATTTGTATTCAATGTGTGTGTGCATGAGATTGAGTTTAGCATTTGCTTTATTTCTGATTTCCATACAGTGATTTGAGGGTTTAAGTTCATTTGTCACAGTGACACCCAAGTCTTTCTCTTTATCATCATTTTTAATCCAAATTCCATTCATATTGTATTCAAATTCTGGATTTTTTGGCCCAATATGCATAACCTTGCACTTATCAACATTAAATTTCATCTCCCACTTATCTGCCCAGGCTGTTACTCTGTCTAAGTCTTTTTGTATTGTCATTGCTCCTGCTACTGACTTAACATTATGGCCTAATTTTGTATCATCAGCAAATTTTGAGGTTTTACATGATAGGCCCTTCTCTAGATCATTTTATAGACAACAAAAAGCAGAGGTCCCAGAACAGACCCCTGTGGGACTCCGCTCAATACGGGTCTCCAAGTAGACTTATTTCCATTTAGATGAACTCTCTGTTTTCTATTTCTTAGCCATTCTTCTATCCAATCAGCTATATGACCTCTTATACCATGGGCTCTAACTTTTACCAACAATCTTGCATGAGGAACAGTATCAAATGCCTTTGCAAAATCTAAGTATACTATATCTACTGGCTCTTTATTGTCCAAATGCAATAGGACTCCATCATAAAATTCAATCAAGTTGGTTAGACAGGAGTCAGGACCTTCCATTTCGAAAGCCATGCTGGCTATCATTTATAAGGTTGCACTCTTCAAGGAACTCAGTAACTTTACCTCTGATGATACTTTCGAGCAATTTGCAAATAATGGAGGTGAGGCTGATGGGTCTGTAGTTTTTTGCTAAGTTTCTATTTCCTTTTTTAAAGATTGGAGCCACATTTGCTTTCTTCCAATTTCAGTACATATCAATGATTTATTAAAAATAATTTCTAGTGCCTGTGCTATATTCTTTTTGGCAGCTTTGGCAGTTTTTTGTACTTGTTTGTTAAAAGATCTTGGCAAGGCATAGGCCTTGTCAGGGGTATTTTTTGGTAATGACTGTGGCCTAGCTCATCTCATTGGGCTAGGCCTGGCCTTAGTGTGCCAAATTAGTACAAATACCAATACTCTTGATAACAATAAACTAATAAAAAATATAATCAAAACTCAAAAGAAAAAGGTCAACAAAGAAAATAAAAGAGATGCAAATAATATACCATCACAGAACAAGAACCAAACTAAATTACAAGCAAAATATTCCAAGGGTTCTTTGTCATTTTTCTATGTAAATGCAAGAAGTATCCGAGATAAAATAAATGAATTCAAGGCATACATAGGTATTGAAAATCCTGATGTTATGATTGTCACTGAAACTTGGACAAAATTCAGTACGATACCAAATAGTCTATTTAGTGAAAGAGATAGTACCATTACTTATGACATTGATGGCTATGAACTTTTTTATTATGAACGTAAATATTCAGAGGGTGGCGGAGTATTTAGTTATGCCAAGACAAATCTGAATCCAGTTGAAGTTACCTCTGTTAAAGAGGAAATAGTTGAATCTGTATGGATAGATATTGGGCATAAAAATGCCAGGAAAATCAGGATAGGGGGTATTTATAGACCACCTGAGGGATGTTCAGTTGGAGGAATCCCCAAAAGTAGAGAAGAAAATAAGTATGTAGAAAATCAACTTATTGATGAAATAAATAAAGCAATGACAAGCAATATTATTATTGTTGGAGATTTCAATTATAGGCATATAGACTGGGAAATATTACAAACACCAGAAAGTAATGAGAGATTCTTAGAGTGTATAATTGAGAATGGTTTAACCCAGTTAGTAAAGGAGCCAACCAGGGCCGATGCCATTCTAGATTTAATTCTAACAAATAATCCAGATACCTTCCAGGATATCTCGGTTTCAAAAACACTAGGTTCAGGTGATCATTGTATCCTTCGGTTTAATATTGTTTGTAATTCAAGACCTAGTGAAAATAAAGTAGAAGTTCCAGATTTTAAAAGAGGAAATATAAATGGACTAGTAAATGATCTGTGTCTAATAAATTGGACAGGTATTCTACAGCCTGAACAGACAGTAACTAGTATGTGGGAAAAATTTAAAAGTATAATAATGAATATACAAAGGAAGCATATCCCACAGTGTAAAATCAGAACTGGAAAAAATAAACAACCTTGGATAAACTGCAATGTAAAAAGAGCAATCAGAGAAAAAACAAAAGCATTTCATAAATTCAAAAGAATTAAAAATGGCACAGACTCCGAAATATATAAAAGTAAAAGAAGCATTTGCAAGAAAGTAATTAGAGATAGCAAATGAGACTTGGAAAAAAGCCTAGCCAAGAATTCAAAAAACAATCCTAAGAAGTTTTTCAGTCACTTCAATTTGAAAAGTAGAGTGAAAAGGAAAATTGGCCCCCTCCATATGATGATAAACTATAGATGATGATCTTGAAATAACTGAAGAACTAAACAAATACTTCTCATCAGTATTCACAAATGAAAATTTAAATAATATTCCTGATCTTATACTACCAGGACAAGATAGAGAAATAAATGAATTAAGGGTAACAAAACTAGATATCCTAAAAGCAATAGATAAATTAAAAATGGAAAAATCTCCAGGGTCAGATGAAATGCATCCAATAGTCATAAAAGCTGCCAAAAAGAATATAGCACAGGTACTAGAAATTATTTTTAATAAATCATTGATATGTACTGAAATTCCAGAGGATTGGAAGAAAGCAAATGTGGCTCCAATCTTTAAAAAAGGAAATAGAAACTTGGCAAAAAACTACAGACCCATCAGCCTCACTTCCATTATTTGCAAATTACTCGAAAGTATCATTATAGGTAAAGTTACTGAGTTCCTTGAAGAGTGCAACCTTATAAATGATAGCCAGCATGGCTTTCGAAATGGAAGGTCCTGTCTAACCAACTTGATTGAATTTTATGATGGAGTCCTATTGCATTTGGACAATAAAGAGCCAGTAGATATAGTATACTTAGATTTTGCAAAGGCATTTGATACTGTTCCTCATGCAAGATTGTTGGTAAAAGTTAGAGCCCATGGTATAAGAGGTCATATAGCTGATTGGATAGAAGAATGGCTGAGAAATAGAAAACAGAGTTCATCTAAATGGAAATAAGTCTACTTGGAGACCCGTATTGAGCGGAGTCCCACGGGGGTCTGTTCTGGGACCTCTGCTTTTTGTTGTCTATATAAATGATCTAGAGAAGGGCCTATCATGTAAAACCTCAAAATTTGCTGATGATACAAAATTAGGCCATAATGTTAAGTCAGTAGCAGGAGCAATGACAATACAAAAAGACTTAGACAGAGTAACAGCCTGGGCAGATAAGCGGGAGATGAAATTTAATGTTGGTAAGTGCAAGGTTATGCATATTGGGCCAAAAAATCCAGAATTTGAATACAATATGAATGGACTTTGGATTAAAAATGATGATAAAGAGAAAGACTTGGGTGTCACTGTGACAAATGAACTTAAACCCTCAAATTCCTGTATGGTAATCAGAAATAAAGCAAATGCTAGACTCAATCTCATGCAGAGACACATTGAATACAAATCACCCAATATTATAAAGCAACTTTACATTTCATATGTGAGACCCCTCCTCGAATACTGCATTCAATTTAATAGTCCCTATTTGATACAAGATATTGAAAAACTGGAAAAAGTACAGAAACGAGCAACAAGAATGATCCCATCTCTAAGACAATTGACATATAAGGAAAGACTGGCGTATCTAAGCATGTTCTCATTAAAAAGGAGGAGTTAAGGGGTGATATGATAGAGGTGTATAAAATGCTAAAAGGGTTGGATAAGATAGATTTTGAGTCTCTTTTCATTAAAGATCACAATAATCAGACTAGAGGTCATAGTATGAAATTATTTAAGCCAAGATGTAGAACAAATTTAAGAAAACATAGTTTTACAAACAGAGTAATTAAATTTTGGAACAGTCTGACAGAAGAAGTGGTGACTTCAGATATACTTGATTCTTTCAAAAGAAGGTTGGATAGTTTGATGTCTGCAAGGGACATCTGGTGATGGTGTTTAAGCCCATTTTTATTGCATGAATGGTACTAGAACTTTTATTTCATATATATTATGTGCATTTGGGTGATAGATCCCACAGCTCAACACAGGTGTTGTGGGATATAGGGAGGCAGCATCTTGGGTTAGGGGATACTCTCTGTCCTTACACACCCTATTTAAAGAGATTCCTCTGCCGAGCGGTGCCCCCATAGTACTGTGAGGTATTGAAAAACTCATGATCTTCACTTGCCCCACAAACACCTTTAAATGGGAGACCCAAAATGGGTGCACACACATTTCTACATTACTGTACAGTCTTTACAGCCACACCTACACTTTTCCTCCTAAGTATATATATTGTAATGTATATGGATGTAAATTGTGACTTGGTCTGCAATTGATATGGACCGTGACTTAATTTTGGTTGGCACGGTACTGCCATTATATAATGAAATTGACTGGATTCTTTGGATCTGATATATTTGCATGTCGGTTATAAATAGATATAGTGTGTAACATATTTGTGGATAGTAGCCTATTATGACTTTGATCCTCTGGATCCAGAGATTCTATCTTTAGTTTGAAATTGATAATTAATTAGTTTTAAATTTATACTTAATTGGTTTTGTAAAAATTGGTTATTGCCAATGTACAGGTAGTTTTTACATAGTGGAGCCACCTCGATGGGCCGAAGTGGCCCCTAGTGTGCCCACTATAAAAATTTCTTATGTACCCTAACCCTGGGGTATAGGTTATATTTACTTCCCTACATCCAATCATGAGTAAAGGAGTAACTTCTAAAAGTACTAAAAGGTTACGGGTTATGATTCTAAGACCCTTGAGTCGGCTCGCAGTGATGACTTGATGGATTTGAGTACGGTCATTAAGCAAACTGACCATGCTATCACTTCTTTTTGCAAGAAAAGTTCCAATGAAGTTGCTCAAAGATTAGATACTCAGGAACCATCTAGTCCTACTCAACCCTTGAATTGTCCTACATCTTTTAGACCTGCTACCAATAGTCCTGAACCTAATTTTCCTATTGAGCATGTGTCTTATATTTTTTTGAATAGCAAAGATTTGTCAGTTCCCTTAACCAAACTTAGTCCTTTTGGTGTTAAGAAGTCTATAGAGCTTATTTGTGGTGGACCAGTGAAATCTGTCGCCTATTGTAGGTCTGGCTCATTACTCGTGAATACCATTAACTCGAGACAGTCTCAGGCTCTCTTGGGTACTAAATCAATTATAAATGGTCTTTATGAAGTTGAAGCTAAGATTGCTTATAATTTGAATAAAATTCAGGGTATTATTTTTGCCCCAGAACTCCTTCATTTATCAACTGAGGAAATTTTGACTGAATTAAAGTCTTCTACCAATTCTGTTCTTGGTATAAAATGATTAAATAAAGGTCGAGAGAAGATTCCTACTTCTCTTTTAGTATGTACTTTTGGTGGGACTACTCTTCCTAGTAAACTATTCTGTGGATATTTAGCGTATGATGTCAAGCGATATTATCCTAATCCTTTACTTTGTTTTAAGTGTTGGAGGTATGGACATGGGACAAGAACCTGCACAAATAGTAACAGATGTCTTAAATGTGGACAAGATCATGATAAAGAGACCTGTGTATTACCTGATAAAGATGTTTCTTGTATTAATTGTAAAGCTTCTCATTTTGTTAATTCTCGACAGTGTCCCCATTGGATCAGAGAGAGTGAGATTATTCATATCAAATTTGATGATAATTTGTCTTTTCCTGAAGCTAGACGTAAGTACTTTTCTCATTTATCTCCTCAGATCTCCTCTGCATCTTATGCTCAAGTAGGTACCCAGAATTTGTCTAAATCTCTTACATATGTGTCAGTTGGAACTCAGTGTGAATTACATACAGCCAGTAATGCTTCTTCCACGGCTACAACAAGTAATACTCCTTCTAACACTACTATTTCTCCTATAAAGAGTTTACTCACTCATCCAATGACATCCCAAACTTTTCTATATTTGGGATATAATTAATGAATATAAGAAACTTTCTGAATTGAATCTTCAACCTAAGGCAATTGTTACCAAATTGGCCCTCATGCTTGGGAAACAAGGAATACCAAAGTCACATAGATAGTAGAGATGGTTTTAGGATTCTCTTTGGGGATTAATTTCTTTTTACCACTTTTATTCATCATGTCTGTTATGTCAGTGGAATTTGAGGGGCTTTCATAAAAGATATCCATTCCTTCAGACCTTGATAAGTGATCATAAACCTACTATCCTTGCTTTGCAAGAAACTTATCTTTGTCAGGAAGCTACTATTGGATTGAAGGGATATACTTGTGTTCGTAAAGATAGGACTAGGCAGGGTGGTGGTGTCCTTCTAGGGATACACAATTCCATCCCTTTTTCTCCTGTTGCAATTTGTTCAGATTTTGAAATTGTGGCAGCCAGAATTCACCTTAGGTCAGTGTCTTTTACTGTCTGTTCCATTTATCTACCTCCACATCTGACTCTTACAAGAAAGGAATTTGAGAGTGTCCTCTTGAAAGTGCCACAACCAGTCCTACTAATGGGAGATTTCAATAGCCATCATGTCTCCTGGGGTTCACATAATAGTTGTATTAAGGGTAACTTACTGGCAGAATTGTTTACTGATCTAGATTTATTTGTTTTGAACTCCCCAGTCCCAACTTATTGTGCTGAATTTAGGGACACTTTTCAAGCATTGACTTAACAGTTGCCTCTTCTGGTTTATTTCAGCAACTATCTTGGACTGTGTTACCGGACTTATATGACAGTGATCATTTCCCTATTATTCTTGATACTTTTGAGGAGTTGTTGGTTTTTAAGAGGCCAAAATGGAAGATAGGTAATTCTTTATTAACCTTTGAAGCCAATCTCTCTCTTCCTCCAGTTGATTTTTGTAGAAGTGCTGATGAAAATTGTTGTAATATAACAAACTCACTCATTGCTTGTGCATCTAGATATATTCCCCGCTCTTCGTCTATGGTGAACTTTAAATATAGTAAATACTGGTGGAATGATACCTGTGCTGAAGCTCTTAGAGTTAAAAAGAGAGCATTTAGGCTTTTTGTTGTTAATCCCATACAAGAAACATTGGTCATCTATCAAAAAGCAAAAGCATTGGCTCGCAGGGTTGTTAGACTATCTAAGAGGAACTCAAGGAGAGATTTTGTACAGTCTATATCATCACATTCCACAGTGAGTGAGGTTTGGAATAAAATAAAGCGTTTTAGTGCCAATAGGGGATCTAGGGGTTCTTTGGTTTTAAAGTCTGAAGGTGTTTTATATGCTGATCCAGTTGACACTGCCCAGATTTTAGGCAGCAGTTTTGCAAACACCAGTAGCCTCTCCTTTTATATTGAACCTTTTGTATATCATATGGTGGAATCTGAGTTTGTCCCTATTCATTTTGAACCAAGTGATACTACTTACAACTCCCCATTTACCATATATGAACTGGAAAGAATTCTTAAGGATACTAAACTAACAGCTCCTGGTAGAGATAATATTGTATATCCTTTTCTATCTAATATGACCCCACAAAATAGAGATTTTACTAAGGTTTTATAATTTTTTATGGTTACGAGATGTCTTCCCAGATTGCTGGAGAGAGAGTATTTTAATCCCTCTGTATAAGCCAGGTAGACCTTCTACTGACCCTACATCTTTTAGGCCTATAGCATTAACAAGTTGCCTGTGTAAAGTTATGGAGAAAATGGTATCATTTAGACTTATGAAATTTTTAGAAGAAAAGAATGTTTTGTCTCAGTTTCAGAGTGGGTTCAGGCATAGATTTTCAACAATAGATAGCCTTGTTCGGTTAGAAAATGATATAAGGGAGTCTTTTTTGAGAAATGAATATGTCTTGACTGTGTTCCTTGATATTGAAAAAGCTTATGATACTGTCTAGCATCATGGTTTACTTCAAAAACTGTATAAATCTGGGTTAAAAGGCCATCTTCCAAGATTTATCCAAAATTTGATTTCTAATCACCGTATTAGAGTTTTAGTTGGAAATCACATTTCCAATAGCTTTAATGTTGAAATTGGCCTCCCACAGGGAAGTATCCTAAGTCCAACACTATTTTCCTTGATGATTAATAATTTATTTGAAGGAATCAATGACAGTGTCAGGTATTCCATGTATGCTGATGACTGTGCCTTGTGGGTGGTTGGGGATGATTTGAATTAGTGAATGGTCAGAGGAATGGGGCTTAAAATTTTCATCTTCCAAATCAAGATGTATGATTTTCTCAAAAAGACCATGGAGGAATGATGATTTAACATTATAGTATTTATCAGGAAATCCAGTTCAGTATGTTTCAAGTTATAGATATCTGGGAATAGTTTTGGATCAGGGTTTGACTTGGTCTAAGCATATTCAATACCTGGAGGAAGCTTGTATGAAAGCTATTTCTATATTAAAATTTTTTTCTAATTCAGTTTGGGGTTTAAGTAGATCAACTTTGTTGATGTTATATAAGTCCTTGGTACGTAGTAAATTAGACTATGGGTGTTTTTTGTACCATACCTGTTCTAAAACAAATTTACTGAAGCTAGATAGGATGCAGTATAAATGTATTAGACTGGCTTTGGGAGCTCTCAAATGTACAAGAGTTGATTATTTAGAAGCTGAATCAAACATTATGCCCTTGCATTATAGAAGAAAACTGTTAGGTGCTAGGTATGCTACTAAAATGTTATGGTTTGATTCATACCCAACTAAAACTTGTATTAATAGATTTTATAATTTTCAATTTTATAGACTACATCCATACCCAATACCTTTTAGTGGCTGGATCAAGGATTTTATTCACCAAGTGGGTTTAACTTTTGATTTGATAGCATCTCAGCAAAGTTCCTATTTCATTTATCACCCTGTAACAGTAAATTTTGACTTTTCTATTCATACCACTAACAACAAATTGGCTTTTGCAATTGTGCTCCAAAGAAGTTTTCTGGAGAGGGTAGAAACTTACAAAGAAAGAGGATACTTACCTGTATATACTGATGGATCTAAATCAGAAAGTGGCACTGGATGTGCATTTCTTTGGGATGGGGTGATTAAGGGTTTTTGCCTTCCAGAGCACTGTTCTATATTTACTGCAGAATTGTATGCTATACTACAGGCTTTAATATATATTTGTCACAACTCAGACCTTACTAAGTTTGTTGTTTGTTCTGACTCCCTTTCTTCCCTGAAAGCTATACAGTCCTCTTCTGGGCATCATATAGTCATTCAGATTATTGAATTACTCAATCAGTATAATCTTATCTTTTTATGGACTCCTGGTCATGTTGGTATCCGGGGGAATGATACTGTTGATGAAGCAGCACGTATGGCTTGTAGTCTTGATGAAGTCCAGACCATCCCTTACTCTGTTGGTGAATTTATGAAGCCCATTTCACATTTCATTCTCTCTGACTGTAGGCCGGGCTGAAACTCAAGATAGAATTAATCAGAGTCATTAACAGTTGGCTTTTGATATAAAAATAAGATTCCTGAAAAAAATAATTGGTGGCCACCAACGTGTGTCCGGCCACCCCCGTTTTTTGTAAAAACATCTAATGCCACACTAGCAAAATCAGGAAAATGGCAATATCTCTTCTTCTGAACATGCTAGAGAGATGGTTTGCACACCAAAAGATGCAGAATTTGATTTAGAACAAATTATTAAGTGTGATATTTTTTCATAAAACCTTTAGTCTTTGAGTTATTTTAGAAAAACTATTTTTTGGGGCCCATAGACCCCCTTTTGACGGACCTTAGTGACAAAAGAAATTCTAAAATAAGCATGATTTGGCTTTTTGATTACTAACATTGCCCTAAAAGAATGTTGACATGGACATAGTGATCACATGATATGACTTTTCTTTGTTATCTTGCATCCATTATGCTTGATTAAAGAATAGAGGGTGGGGCTGCTTCATGAACTTTTTTTAAACGTAATAAATTGAAAACTTGTTTTTTTTTCAGGTGCCTTTGTTATAAGTTTCCAACTGCAATTTGTCATTGAATTCAACATTTGCAATATAAAGTATGACTTCTACAAGGAAAACAGTTGCTAAAGTACTTGGTGATGTATGTTTTATGCCAGCAGAACAGTTTCCTTTAGGGAAATTGCCTACATTGAAGCAAGTTATTGAAAGGTGTTTGTGTTTCGGAGACTATAAAACAGATGCTGTACTGAGAGCTTTAGGGCAACCTCTTCAGTGGGATATTTGTCTTCTGCATCTAAATGAATTGCCACTTAGACACATCTTCATAACTTTAGATGGGACAACAAAAAGTCCAGACAAATTTTCTGGCCCTATTGGTTCTCAGCTCAATGGGGATGTGTCAGAATGGAATGTTGTGGACTTCAAATCTATACCTTATCCTGTATTTGTGCTTCTACCAAATGAGGTGGTCAATAATTTATCAACAGACCAATACTATGGATACTGCATCTGCTGGGCAATTATTACTGGTGAAGTGGATGAAGACCTTGTACTCTTAGAAGTTGGCCTGCTAAATCACTCTCGATGGCTCACCTTAGCCTGTAGAATTCTTCGCTTTTATGTTTCACAAAAAAGACCCAGTAAGAACCTCAAAATCATAGTAGAATTCATCATCAAAGTATACTTTCACAGTTGGTTCAATATCAAGGCTAATAAGAGGCTAAGTAATGGGTCAAGAAGCCTATTCAATATGATCCAAAGAGTAAATAAATTCCCTGACAGGAAAATTAGAGAAATTTGTTATGACGTATTAAACAATAACAGCTATTTTGCTCATGGTGAAAATATTTTAGCTGGAATGCTGGCTGATGAAGATGAAGAGGTGAGGAGGTGTGCTGTCAATAAAGTTCTGTGTCTGAGGGGAGTTATAGAGGATTTTGATGATGAATCTGGTAGTAGCAATGATTTTGCAGGTGGAATAATTGAAGTGATGATGAGAATGAAGAGGGATCATGAAGGTGGTACTGATGAATATCCTGCTATAGATGAGAATGTTAGGGTCTTTAGAAAGCCAATCATCAATTTCAAAGCTTCTGCATACCACAAGCTGTCTGCTATGTCCCAATGGGAAACTGTTCCACCTGTATTAAAAGAATTCAGCAGAGGTGGGGAGTCAGGAGTCAGGGCTTTTTTGAAGAGTCGGGAGTCAGTAAAAACGACCGACTCCCGACTCTTTGATTCAATTTCTATATGCCAACAATTTACCAGAATACTACTCTGCCCTAAATAAATATCTTCCTGAACTAATTCTAGATTCACATTTCCACATTTGATTTATTGTTCTGGTAAATCTTAGCAAATGAATTTCATATTTCTATTTTAGGATACTAGGTACCATATAAAAATTAGCAATATATTAATTATTAATTTAATTAGCCCCTATTAGTAATGAGTCGTAGGCCTAGTAGAAAATCAGCGGTCTTTCAATATTTTAAGCTAAATGAGGATGAAAGTATTTTTATTTGTCAAGTAGAAAAGGATGGTAAAGAGTGTAATGCAAAAATTAGTGCTTACACTGGGAAACATGCTAATGCTCCAACTAGAGCCTCAAACTTGAAATGCCATCTATGAAACAAACATCCCAATATTTATAAGGTTGTAGCTCAGCATGATAAGGAAAGAGTCGGAGTCAGTTTTTAAAAATACCGACTTGGGAGTCAGTTGTTTTTGGCCGACTCCCCATCCCTGGAATTCAGTAATGATGAACTGCGTGATATCATTAGTACCGCATTGAAACTGGATCACGAGTGCCACAGTCAGAATGTTGAAAGGCACATCAAGCTTGTCACTGAAGCATCCTTGGCTGTTGTAGGTCATGAGCGTAGAGATGGTCTTATTAGAAACAAAATTAGATCACATAAATTAATGAAAGATTTTGTGTCTAAAAAATATTTTAAGTTCTAGATTATTATTTATCATGCTAAAATATGACAAAATGACAATTTGTTAATTGTATAATTTAATGTTTGGCGTTTTGGAATGTCAAAAAGCATTTTCAATGAATTTAAAATGGCTGATTTTGATTGATTTTGATTGCTGATTGAAAACCACTAATACATGTCAATTTGCAGCTTGAGAATATTTTATTGTGTTGACATTCAGTTGAAAGGGGGTCTATGGGCCCCAAAAATTAGTTTTTCTAAAATAACTCAAAAACTAAAGGTTTTATGAAAACATACCACTCTTAATAATTTGTTCTAAATCAAATTCTGCATCTTTTAGTATGCAAACCATCTCTCTAGCATGTACAGAAGAAGAAATATTGCCATTTTCCTGATTTTGCTAGTGCGGCATTAGATGTTTTTACAAAAACGGGGGTGGCCGACACACGTTGGTGGCCACCAATTATTTTTTTCAGGAATCTTATTTTTATATCAAAAGCCAACTGTTAGTCATTCTGATAAATTAAAATCAAACGAAAATTATAGTTTCAGCCCGGCCTACAGTCTCTGAGTGGCAACAGGAATGGTCCCGATGCAATGGACTCCTTCCTCAGATGGAACCTGTCCTTTGGAAAAGGATGCCAGAAAAGAATCACAGGAGTGATGTCATATTGACCAGGCTTAGGTTGAATTGCTCTAAGCTGTCCCATGGACATTTTTTTGATGCAACTTTATTTAAAAGGTGTGGTACTTGTAATGTTCAACTCACCCCAGAACATGCGGTCATTCATTGCCCCACTTGTAATCTTAGAACTGATTTGATTAACTATTGTAATGGCAAAGGAATTTGTTTTTCTTATGAAAGTGTTTTGGGGAATGAATTTCCATCATCCTTACTTTTGACCTTCTTAAAGAAAGCCAATTTATCTAACCTGATCTAGGTGTTTATCATTTGATAGTCTTTTTGTAGTAGCTATAGTATTACTCTTTTACTAACAGGTTCCTTTTTCTTTTCCATCCTGTGTGTTGTAGAGTGGAACCCTACAACTGAAGTGGTAGAGGTCTTTTTTCATATTATTTTTAGTCTTGGTGCCAATAATCCAGCAGGGTTGCAGCACCTTAAACAGAAAATAAAATAAATAAATAAAAATAAAATTTCATTAACTTTTAATTCACGAATGTTTGAACCCTTAATCATGCCAAAACAAAAAGTGTATACACAAAAATTTCGCAGAGAATGGCTTACGAACGAATTATTACTATGTCCAACAAATTTATTTTGGCTATACTTTTAGCTAATTGTCAAAAAAATCTAGGTAATTATAGCTTTTCTAGCTATAAACCCAAAGTTTCATTGGGCAACCCTGAAAAAAGGCAAAGTTGATCGGACCTAGTTCTGCTAAATTTTAGAGAAATCTAACTTTGTGTGTTTTTTGTTTTAAAGAAAATCATTATGAATGTTAAATTTAGCCCTTTATTGCACACAGATCTTCCCACGGCTTAATAAAATCATCTGGCATTAGCCATAATAAAATAATAAAGTACACAAAAACTTGAAATATGAAGTTTTTTATCAACAAAATGTGATTAACATGTTAATTAATTATCTGGTATCTGGCTGGATTGGCCAGATACAGGATCATGATCCAGTATCTAGTGCATCCCTAGTAGCAATATATGCCTCTGAGTTGGTTGTTTGTTCTTTCTTCATAATGTCCACCAGAATCACTGCTTTCATATCCTAGAAGATGGTGGCCCATAACCTTTCCTGCAGAGCGTGCCATTTTGAACTTTTTCTTGCATGGGGAGCCTGCATGATGCCACTCCATATATTGGTGTTTTGTTTCTGGTTCAAAGTGGTGTACCCAAGTCTCATCCCCAGTTACAATTCATGAAAGGAAGTCATTCCCTTCTGTCTCATTTTGAACCAATGACTCAGAAGCAATTTCTTTTCTTTGGGCTTTGTGATCTTCAGTCAGTTCGTGAGGAACAAACTGTGAACACACTTTTTGAGTATCCCAGTTGCTGAATTATCGTATTCACACTTCCTTCACTAATTCCTAGCTCCAGTGATAGCTCCTTGTATGTGACATGCCAATTTGATCGAATGATGCTGTTAGCACGTTGCACAGTGTGAGATGTCACAGCCGATGCTGGGCAACTGCTGTGTGGCTCATCATTGAGGCTGGCTTTCCCTCTCTGTCTGATGATCTCGCATGTTTAGACCAGCATCCAACTGTGCTTTGATCAACAGCAGCATCTCCGTAAATGTTTTGTAGACATTTGTGAATATTTCTAACTGTTTACTTTACTACTTTGTTCTTAAGAACTTGATAACAGCTCTGTTTACAATGCACATCATTGTTAGATGCCATTTTTGAAACTGTGTTAACCATCAATTTTGTACAAGGGCGTTTAAAAGTGGTTTTATACAAGGAGGGGAGGTTCAAACTGGAAAAATCTGGTTGTGAAGCGCAGAAAGTTCAAACTTACAGCCCAAAAGACATTTCAGCCCCATGGCCTATTGTTTAGCTAAGAAAAAGGGGTGGTGCAAAATATATGAGTGCCCCTAGTAGCTTTGGAGTGAAAATTAAAAATTTTGAACATGCTTCTTTCTATTGTTTGTGTTCTTTCCATTCCTGTTGCTTTTATATTGGTTATCATCTCGATAATGTTGTGATCCAGTATTATAGTTGGGGATATTTCTACGTTATCAGTTAAGTTGCTGTTGTTTGTGAACACCAAATCTAGGCTGTTATTTTTTCTTTTCTGTTATTTCTTGTGTTAACATAAATTCATCAGGGTCATTCCATGTCAAATCAGACACAAGGGCAAAAAAAATGTCAACCATCTCCGATTTTGTTTATACCTAGTACACTTAAGGACCCTTATGAGAATTGTAGATACCCAAAATTTCAGAACTCTGTGACCTCATGGTGCCGAGATATGAGGTCACGAAAGTTTACCTTTTGACCAGATTTTTTTCAAAATTTAATATATCTAAATTGTCATATCTCGGCTTCTACTGGACTGTTTTACTTCATTTTGGTGTCATTTTAAAGCTTGAAGGGAGTAGAATCTTTTGTCTATCTTGAAATATATCCCATAAATGATTCAAAAACAGTTATAGAAGTTGGAAATATTTGAACTTTAGTAAAAAAAAATGTCTGATTTTTTAAAAATTTTCTGTCACAAGATACCTCTATCCAAGCACAATATTGTGTAAAAATTTCATTATTCTCTAGCAAATACTTTAGAAAATATAGCACTTTGTGTGACAAATTTTAAAAAAAATATAAAAAAATGACAGAAAATGAAAAATCATTGTAATTCCTATGGAATGATGTGGAGTAACTTTTATTTTTGAAAGTATAGCACTATGACAAATAAAAGAACTAATTGAGAGCTGTAAATTTGACGTGTCCTATTAGGTAGCTATACCTATTTTTGTATCATATTTGTATGCAAACATTAACTCCTAGTACAAATAACTGTTTTATGTGTACATGTACTTTTTTTCAGATCTTTTAGGAAACTATAAAATAAATCATCTATATGTAATATATTCAGAAATTCCTAGCTAGGTACTATTCTATTTCAGTTAGGAAATTTTGAAATGGATTCGCTTAATTTAAAAAGAAAATGTGCTGATCCTTTCAATGAGCATCAAGGGAAATAGCAAACTAAGCGACTAAGAGTAGTTCCGGTAATTATTCATTTTTTGACCCAGTCTCTTTTTATAATGAGAGCAAACTTTTCTGGTCAATTTTGAGGTGCTCTGCATGAATCTGCCATCCATTTCCTGTGCAAATGCGTAGTTTTCGAGATATCATCATCTTGAAAACTACGCATTTGCACAGGAAACAGATGGCAGTTTTGTACAAAACACCTCAAAATTAACCAGAAAAGTTTGCACTAGTCATTTTCGTTTAAACTAACGAATTTAAACGAAAATATCATGACAACCTAACCAATCATCTAGGGCGTACAGTTGACCTAACTGGTGTCAAATACTGAACTGTTCGCAAAACCTTAGGACCAGGGCTGGATTTTCCAATAGGCAACATAGGCCATTGGCCTAGGGCCCACCAGTAACTGGGGGCCCACTGGGGACCTCCTACAATCCCTTGACACAAACAGTATCATTGACAAATTTGCCATAGAAAAAAGCAGGAAAAAGTCATTTTGAACTTCACATAGTTGTGCTTGCAAAATTTATTATGCTTCAGTTTCATTGTATTTTTCCATTATTCCTATGTGTAAGATGTACATGATATGGAACTTGATTTACTTTGATGTACTTGATATGGAACTAATTTGATTAAAAATTATTAATGTGTAATGTATTACATTATGTTGTAATTCTTATTGCAAAATTTATTATGCTTCAATTTGACTATTTTTTTCCATTATTCCTTTGTGTAAGAATAAGTTGTACATGATATAAAACTAATTTGAATAAAATTATTGATGTGTTACATTATGTTGTAATTCTTTTTTTTTTTACATTACAATATTACGATATATATATATATAATATTTTTTTGGAGGGGGGGCACTGATAAGGTTTGGCCTAGGGCCCACAAGCAAGTATTAAATCCGGCCCTGCTTAGGACCGATCAATTTGTGATGCGTGATCTTTACGGGGGCTCCACCCCCGTACCCCCAAGACCTAAATTATACAAATGATAATGTATTAACATGTGCCAACCTTGCATGGGTAGTCCGCTAAATTTTGCCTGCCCTTAAACTGAAATGAGACACGTTTATTTTTAGGATTCTTTTTACGGCATCTAAAGACCTTCTGGTCTTTTCTTAAAATACAAGCACTATTGTATTTAGGGTAGGTCACGGATGTCTTAATTATTCCGTGATTGAAAAAAAGGTCTAAACTCTTGTCTTCATCGAGGGCAATATGGCGGGTCACGTCGACACGTCATACTTCGTCACAAAAAGACCGAACTGAACAGACAAAAAATTGCTAAAAATGATTTATTTGTAAAACAGGACAAATTGAATTACGCAGAAGTAGCCAGAATCACCAAATAGTCGATATATATATAATATTGAAAAAACACCAAAAATAGGAAATATATTTTAATAACAAAACACATTTTATACAAATTTGCACAAGATAATATATATATATTTTCTTATTCAGTTTTGATTGGTTATTCAATATATATTGCTGTTATAGCTGCGTGTGACTGGGTCAAAAAACGAATAATAACCATAGTTCCACCTGAAATAATCGTTAAGTGGCCTGATCTTCAATTAACTGCAAATCATAGACTATGTAATCTGTGCAGAATTCTTGTTGATAAAATATTAAAAGAAAATACTGAAAATTCAGACAGTGACTCATCTCATCCCTCTGGCTCTGTCATATCCGAAAGACCACTTGAACTTGTCATCAGGGTCAGGCTCAAGTTCAGCATCTCTAACAGTAAATTTTGAATTAGCAATGCTGAATAGTTCATTAAAAGAAATCGGAGAGAGTCCAGTTAAAAAACAAAAATTAGATACTCGAAAGGCGCATGGACTGAAAAAATTTAAACAAGTTAGATACATTCAAAAGAAAAATAGAAGCTGCTAGTGGGAAAACTATAGTTGAAGAGGAAGAAACATCACAAGAAGAAAAAGATTCTAAAGAAATTTTAGACCAGCTAAAAGAAAAATTTAACGATTCAAGCACTAAAAGAAGTGAAAAAATTAAAATTTTGACAGTTCTGCCCAAAAGCTGGAGTATAAGAAAAATATGCCAAGAATTCAATACTACCAAGCACACTGCATGCATTGCTAAGAAAATGGTAGAAAGTTCTGGAATTTTGTCGGAACCAAATCCAAAATCTGGGAAAGTTCTGGAAATGGGAATAGAAGATTCAGTTAAAAATTTTTTATTTAAATTAAAACATAAGTAGATTAATGCTGGGTAAAAAAGATTTTGTGAGTGTTATTAACGAACAAGTTCAAAAGGAACAAACAGAAGCACCTCCTCTGTAACTTAAAAGAGGCATATGAGGCCTTTAAAAATAAATACCCAAGGATGATAATTGGATTTAGTAAATTTGCCTCATCAAGGCCTAAACAATTTGTAATTGTGGGTGGATCTGGTACGCACTCAGTATGCATTTGTGTTATCCACCAAAACCTAGAACTTATGTTCATTGGGGCAAAAATTGATAAAATTACAGAGCCTAAAATCAGTCACGTCAGCCAATTGTTACCTTCCCTAATGTGCAATCCTCCCTCGCAAGTATGTTGCCTAATGGAATGTAATCTCTGTGGTGATCACCTATTTAACCACTGCTCCAAACAACATTCAATTCAAAAAATGGACCAACACCAATAGGTCAAATTTAGAATTGATGCAGTTGTCTACAGATGATTACATAGAAGAATTTTGTGAAAAATTGAAGTAGTATCAGGTAATGAAAATTAAATACTTATTGAACATATCATGTATAATTATTACAAAATCATGTAAAAATAGCATATCTTGATGTTGACAAAATAACCTTGTACTAGAATATCATTTGGAAAATCCAATGAAATAAAAGGCTAAATTTTAATTAGTTTTTAACAAAAAATAATATACAGGTACTCCCTGACTTACGATGGGGTTACGTTCTGACAAACCTGTCATAAGTCGAAAATAACCACAACGGTAGTGATGTGTTAACATACGTAGTTCAATCAAAGTAAAATAACAAAAAACACAAATTATACAAATAATAGTAAATAATAGTAGTAAATAATTTGAATTTTTCGTCATCTATTATTTTATTTTATTTATTTAATACGACAGTCATCGTCGTAAGTCTGGATGGACGTAAGTCGGGTGGTCGTAACTCGGGGAGTATCTGTATCTACAAGCCCTTCTAAATTCTAATTTACATACTTACTTTCAGATCCATGACTTCCTAACAAATATGCAATCAAACTAGTATCAGGATAAGAAAACATTGGAAAACAATGAAGTTTTGGCTGTATGCGACTTCTCAGAAAATTATTCAGCTATTCTCCAAGATGAAGTTCAGTCATTCCATTGGAACAACCAAATGACTACTATTCATCCATTCATTCTATATTTCAAGGCCCAAGGAAATCTAAAGAACTTAGATTTTGTAATTATTTCATAATGTAATGACCACAATGTTGTCGCGGTTCATCTTTTTCAATGCCACCTGTGTAAATTTATAGAAGAAAAAATTCCATTCATAAATTTTTTTTTATATTTTTCGGATGGATGTGTTGCCCAATACAAAAATTTAAAAAATTTCCTTAACATCTGTTACCATAAAAAGGATTTTAATTTGGAGGTGGATTGGAATTTTTTCACTAAAAGTCATGGAAAAGGACCATGCGATGGATTGGGGGGCACTATTAAAAGATTAGCTGCAAAAGCAAGCCTCCAAAGACCATATGATAACCAAATAATAACACCCTGAAATTTGTTTGAATTTGCTAACTGTAACATTAAAAACAAATTTTAAATTTTTAACAATTGAAGACCATCAAAGAGAAGAAGAATTTTTAAAAGACTGAAATTCAAAAGCCAAAACTGTTTCTGGAACTCTAAAATTGCACCATGTGAAACCTGTTTCACGATATTTGGCATCTAATGAGTCAACAATCATAAAAATAATTGAGGAAGAGGAAATGATAGAAGAAAATGATATAAATGGTTTCATTGCTATAGATTATGATGACCACTGGTGGTTATCATATGTTTTGGAAAAATCAACAGAATCCAGAGAGGTGAAGGTGTCATTCTTACACCCTCATGGTCCCAATCCTTCATTTTTCTATCCCCAACATCCAGATATTTTGACAATAAGATTTTCAAGCATCATCAGAAAAGTCGATGTAATGACGAGAAATGGGAATGTACACAATTTAGTAAAAGAAGATGTACCAAAAGTGTCTAAATCTCATAAAGAATTACTTCAAAGAAAGATAACCTAAAATACCTATTTAAATTTAGAATTTTCAAATTATTAACCATCTAACCCATGCTATATACCAATAATTTAATGTAATCACTAGCAATTTGCTTTCATAATTTCTCTATTTAATTTCAGATTTAGTCAATAATTTTTCTTTATGTAACAAACTTTAATTATTTTTACAGATTAACAACAACTAAAGGGGATCACAAAATTTTACAAGAAGGCAAGATCTCTCTTTTCAACTGGGCTGATGAAAATATTAAATTCAATTCAAATAAATTCAAACATGTTATTCTTCTAGAATAAATGCTAAAATTACTACAAAGTACCACACTCAAAACAAATTAATTAATTTTTATATATGTTTGGAAAATTTTAGAAAAAATCTCCCCTACATAGACAAAAATAGGTACACCTATAGATACCAAATTTAAAGCTCCAAATTAGTTTTTATTTGTCATAATGCTGTATATACTTTAAAAAAAAAAAGTTACTCCACATCATTTTTCATAGGAATAGCAATTATTTTTCATTTTCTGTCATTTTATTTTTTTTTTAAATTCATCACACTGAAAGTGCTATATTTTCTCAAGTATTTGCCATAGAATAATGAAATTTTTTACACAATGTTGTGCTTGGATAGAGGTAACTTGGGACAAAAAATTTACAAAAAAATTGGAGACTATTTTTTTTTTTTTATTCAAGTTCAAATATTTCCAACTTCTATAACTTTTTTATGAATCATTTATGATATATATTTCAAGATAGACAAAAGATTCTACTTGTTTCAAGCTTTAAAATTACACTAAAATGAAGTAAATCGGTCGAGTAGAAGTCAAGATATGACAATTTAGATATATTAAATTTTGAAAAAATCTGGTCAAAAGGTCAACTTTCGTGACCTCATATCTCGGCACCCTGAGGTCACAGAGGTGTGAAATTTTGGGTATCTACATTTCTCATAAGGGTCCTTAAGTGTACAAAGTATAAACAAAATTGGAGATGGTTGACATTTTTGGTGTCTGATTTTACATGGAAATGACCCATCAGCTAGAGCTAGTAGCATTTTTACCTGCTCCTGGTCTTCCTGTGTGCCCCCCTCTTATCCTGGTGTACACATATATTTTTTTCTATCCTTTTATATGTCATGAATGGAAAATTAAAATCACAAAGAAAAATATTTGGGGTTGGAGAATGTACGGTAGATCTTTTACCCAGTTTCTGACCTCTGTAATGGAATCTGAAAATTTTGAAGTTGGTGTGTTTCGGGGTCTGTACAGGTATCCCTTGTTTAATGATTGCATTGCATTCCTGAAAAACTGATTGCTAAATGAGGATGTTATAACATGGGTTAATAGGGGATACATTCCTACGTAGTGCTTGTGGACAGCGATTGTCATCATTGTCCACAAGCACCACACAATTTTAGGTTAGGTTAGGACAAATAAAAAGATGGGTAACATTCGCCAAGTAAAGTCCAGGTCATAAGTTAGTTTGTAATCAGGTGTCTTCCCTGAGGCTGGAGGACTGAATGTTGTTGGGGGCAGGTCATTTTCTCAATCTCACTTTGGCCCTGAAGATGGTGAACCCTGAGGTGGAAGGTGTTGGTTCTGGTGACATTGA
This sequence comes from Bathynomus jamesi, assembly GCA_023014485.1. NCBI lineage: Eukaryota > Metazoa > Arthropoda > Malacostraca > Isopoda > Cirolanidae > Bathynomus > Bathynomus jamesi. The sequence continues at coordinate 185,865 of JAJOZX010001378.1, read as the reverse complement.
CTCCATCTTGGGTTTGAAGAAGCTTGTGTTGATTGCTTGGTGCACCTTCTTTGCATACTACATTTCACGGTAGCAGCAGAATGAGCAGATGCCCTGCCCCATGATGCGCATACACTCAGCACTCCTGTTGAGATTGGAGTCTACCAACTTGGTAAGGCAGTCATCAAACTGCACAATAATGTCATGCAGAAGTGGGAGAGTGAGTGACTTGGGTGGCTCATGTGGTTCCACCTCACTCCTCTAGTGCTCGCTGCTGCTTGAGATGGATGAGGTCCTCATTGCTGAGCTCAGGGAGTTCAGGAAAGGCACAAGCACTGGCCTTTATCTGCACTTGCCACCTCACCCATGAGGTGGAGGCTGTGGAGATTAGACTACTCCTTAAAGTGCTTGAATCAACCTGCACTGGCCTTGAAGTTCTTGACAGTCCCAGCAGTCCTCTCAGGGCCCAAGTGTGTCCACAGTAGGTATGTACTGGATCACAATATAGCTGGGTATCTGGCTTTTTATTTTTGCCAAATATTTGGCTGGATCATGTATTAAGGGCATAAAATTTTAGAACTTGCAATTAACTAGTGGTTTAATAAACTTTTACAGTTCCTACTAATTTTACAAAATCATTATTCTTCTCAAAAAAAAAATAAATAAATATGGAGATTAGAAATTTTGTTTATTCAATAAAAAAAAATCCTTAAACTGGAAATAAGACTTGAACTTTATATATAACCTTTGGTTAGCTTCTGCCTGAATTATTCATTCTGACGAAGGTCAAGCTTTTCACTCCACCTTAGACGTACAGTTTAACGTGGAATCCGAACCACACCCCACCAGTAGCCCAGTGTCTAGGCCACCTAGGGTACCCATTTATCTACCAACCACTTTCTTTATTGTGTGGAAGGATGAACAGCTGGGTTTTGCTGTGCACTGGCTGCAGTCACCAGGTCTCAAACCTGGGGCTGATGGATTCATAGTCAGCGATACTAACCACTACACCACTGAGGCGCATATATATATATATATAACAAAAACACACACACACACACACACACACACACACACACACACACACACACAATAAAACCTTTATCCAGCAAGGTTGGGGATTAGGCCATTCCAGTTGTCTAAATTTTTCAGTTATCTGAGGGTACCATTAACCTAGGAAAAACCAATGGACAATAATAGTAAAACTCAATATTGACTATACTGCACTGTACACCAATGTAAACTATATTGTAATCAACATAAACACTATGTTAAGTATGTATGGAACAATTGAAACAAGTAAAATTTAGTGTTATTTTATTAAAAATGTTAAGGATGTTCTAGATTTTTCTGGATAGCATCGGAAAGATTCCTGGTTTCTAGATTGGTGAATTGTATTGGCCTAATATGAAATTTGCTGGTTTCTAAAGTTTTCCAGATAGTTGATTGCCAGATAGTGTAGGTTTTACTGTGTATATATATACCGGTATATATATATAATAAATGTGTGATAAATTTAACTGTGTGAAAATAGTGTTATATTTTTCATATTTTTCATTATGAAAATGATGATTGCAAAATTTTCTCTTAATAGATAAGCTAATGTCATTCTAAGTTTTTCATAATATACAAATTGGGGGCACCATGCCTATGACTTAAAATTATAGGCATTCACTATCACTAAGTTACATGTTCATTCACTTGTGCACAGTATGTACCGTATTTTTCGGTGTATAAGATGCACCCCTATTTTCAAGGCCTTTTTTCAGGAAAAAAATTGACCAACTGCCTAGTTAGAAAATGTCCGTAATTTTCTACCAGTGAGGCTGACTTTTGTTAAAGCCCTCCACCAAAAGTATGGTGATACATTTTCTTTCACCCATACTCATTATAAGAAAATAGTATTAAGTATACTGGAGACTATACTATATGTTATGAAACATAAAAGTAAATCATTATGCAATACATACTATTTTTCTTATCAGTGGGTTGGGAAGAGTAGGAACTTAGGGTAAAATTGGCCAAACCAATACACAGTCAGGAGGGACTAAGATGACAAATTTTTGTAAAAATCCATCAGTTCTTCTAGCCCATATAAAGGTAATATTATGACCTTCAGTGTATAAGACGCAGGGTGATTTTGAGAGCCCTTTTTTTGGAAAAAAAGTGCATCTTATACACCGAAAAATATGGTAATATATTTTCACACAGTATGGTATTCTGTAATGTCACAATTTTTAACCAATAGTGCATGGGCTTTTTTAATAAGTTTCATCACTGCTGTCAAATGCACAATAATATAATAGATTATTTAATTTATACTGTATTGCCTTCTCATAAGACCAATAAGTTTTGAATTATTTTTAATATACTTTGATACAACAAAAAGAAAATATTATTTGATAATTTGCTAAGTTTTAAATTTAAATAATTAGGATATGTGTTACTAGTAGGCTTAGAACAAAATTTTAATTGGAAAAAACAACAAAAAAAAAGATAGAAGTACAGTAAACCCTCGATTTAATGGACTAATAGGGTGGAAGGGGTGTCCATTAATGCCGAAAGTCCGTTAAATAAAAAATGTGCACAAATGGAGGCACTGGTGTCGTCTGTTTGCTTGTAGATGGTTGTGATGTACAAGCAGCATTAGGGTGAGCAGGGGCATTGTCAAGAAGCAACACTGCCTTTACATTATTGGGAGAAATCTTCAGAACATCTGTCTGGAAGCGCCTCACATCAGGGATAGTGATGTTAAAAAATGGTTTTTTTTATGTCCATGTTTTTTTTGTCATTTTTTTTGTGTTTTATTGTTTTTTTTTGTTTTTTTAATAATTAATATAGATATTGCCAATTTAATTATAAGGTATACTTTTGCAATGATATATATTATAAAAATAAATAAATAAATAATAAAATAGGCCATATGGTACCAGTATAGAATGTCCTTTTCAGCGTATTTATAGAAAAAAACTGGCCTCTTTCTTGCACTGAAAGTCTTGTATCTTGAGATCCGTTAAACTTGCGAGAACACTGGCTGGGAGCTGACTGCCCATTGTCCAACCTTTCCAAGACTCTCCCATCCATGCCTCGGATTTTGAATCTCCCACTTAACTATCCTTTAGACCCGCGATGACATATTTTCCCCCCGAGACCATCCATATATATACATACACATACACCCATATACATATATACCAATATATACATAAATACTTATATACACATATTTATATCTATTATATACCCCATACACACGCATACATCCAGAATTCCAGATACATATGCACGCATACTCACATATATACCTACACAAACTCATACACCTCTATTTCGCCCTTTCATTACCTCCGAGATCATTTAGCACATACAGTAATATCCATACAGCCAAAAGAAACTGATTAAGCACAGACAGAGCAGCAAAGCTAGTATTTATATCCCAAAATGCAAAATTCCAAGAAAGTGAAGTAAAACATGGTGCTACATTGGCTTCGTCAACATCCAAATCTGCAATAAGTACCAGTACCTGTGATATTGAAACTATATGCTCTAATCAATCTAGTGACAATGATTCTTCAATGGAAATAGAATCAGATAATGAAAGTTAAGCAGCATTAGGTTAACACTGGTATTCTTGCCAATCACAATTATAGGTGCTCTTCCAATACGTGCTCTACCGTAAAATTTACATTCCAATATGTGCTAACTAACGAAAATATCACGACCTAACCTAACCAATCGTCAAGGGCATACAATTGACCTAACATTGGTTAGGTTAGGTCGTGATATTTTCGTTAGTTAGCACATATTGGAATGTACATTTTACGGTAGAGCACGTATTGGAAGAGCACCCAATTATATATATTGTTTTATACCAGTATTATGTATTTTTTATTATGTATATTATACCAGTACCTGTGATATTGAAACTAGCATATATGCTCTACCGAATCTAGTGATGATTCTTCCCTGGAAATGAAGGTTAAACAACATTAGGTTAACAAAAAGGTTCAAAAAAAGGTGAATATTTTTTTTCTATCTGGAATATATATACTGGTACTCTTGCCAATCACAATTATGTATATTGTTTGAAATGAGGAAGAATGTTTTATGTTCTAGTTAAAAAATATATATACATATAAAAAATGAGGGTTTGTTTTTCCTTTCTATTATATAAGTTACTTTTTGCGTGATTCAGTTTTTCTAAAAGATGACTATATATACTAGGTATAACCGTATAAGCATGGTAGTATAGTAAATTATAGGTAATACTAATATACTTATTAGATTAAAGGAAGAAAAATATGGAATAAGTTTAAAACAATAAAAAACAAAAAAACAAAAAAAACAGACTATCTTCGTTTTAAACAAAAAAAATGACAAAAAAATTAAAAAAACGACACAATAAAAAACGACTCACATCACTAATCAGGGACAAAGTGTTGAAGAACCAGTCAGAAAAAATCTCTGAAGTAAACCACGCATTCTTTGAGCTGGTGTAAATAACAGGCAACTGATTCATAATGTCTTTAAGAGTGCGTGGTTTCTTTGATTTCCCTACCACCATGGGCTTCAGGCGATGCAAGCCATCAGCATTTGCACAAAGTAAGGCAGAAATTTGCTCCTTGCTTAACTTGCGACCAGGAGTGCTGTGTTCATGTTTGTAGTTCACACGCTTTCTTTTAACTCCTCTATCACTTGATGCCATTTTGAATTGTAAGGATTGCAAAATTATTTAATAAATAAAGTCACAATTCAGAAATCACAGAAAAACACTGTAGGCTATACAACCTGACCACATGGTGCGGCGTTTAAGATTTTTAATTTTTTTTTTAATTTTTAATTTTTTAAAATTATTATTAATTAATGTACTGTATTATTATTTGTCCTGTCCATTAAATCAGAAATCCGTTACATCGGGGTCTGTTAAATTGAGGGTTTACTGTATATTAAATTTTCAAAGACTTTTGGGGGAACTCTTGCATTCAATGCTGGAAAGAAAAGGTAAAGTTGATTGGACCTAGTTCTGCTAAATTTTAGAGAAATAACTGTTTTTTTTTTTTTGTTTTAAAGAAAATCATTATAAATGTTAAATTTAGCCCTTTATTGCACATGGCTCTCACAGCTGAATAAAATCATCTTGCATTAGCCATAATCAAATAATAAAGTACACGCAAAACCTTGAAATATGAAGTTTTTTATCAACAAAATGTGATTAAAATGTTAATTACTTATCTGGTATCCAGCCAGATCATCCTTGATATCCGGTATCTGGTATTCTTGATGATCTGGTATTCTTGATGATGGTCAAAACCATTGACTGGGCTAGGCCAAATGCTGTTGCGATGGAGTTTACCCCTTTTGACACACTTATGGTGTTTAATAATGGTCAGTTTAACCTCCAAAGTTAAGGGCTTATGAGAGCTTAGTCTTACCTGACAATGCAGAGGAAGCAGCCATATGCTTACCCATCATTTTCAATGTTCACAATCACTTAACACAGTCCAAATTAGCACCAAAGAGTCTGCACAATGTTGCTTTGCACTCCACAAAGGTGCTGAATAACACCAATGATCACAATCATATGCAATCTTACACAATAATGCAGAAGCATGAGTGACTCAACACACTGGTGGGGTGAGAAGGAAGTGCAGGGGGTGGCTGCTCAGGGGCATGTGGGTTGGGCAAGCTGTGCAGAGGAGGAGAAATCTATTTCTGCACATGGTGGCCATTTTGATTAGATAAGTGAAGTTAGAGATGCACTTGTGGAGTAACAGAAACCAAACTTTGCCCATTGTAGCAATTACTAAACTGAATTTTGACCAATTATTGTACAAGAAAAGGTGTTAAAAAAAAAAAAAAATTGCTAAAGGAAGTGATTGTTGAGTGAATGATAGTTAAATGAGGGATGCCTGTACATTACAGTTAGCACCATATTTAATTTTTTAATTTTTGCTGCTACACATTCTACATAGTTGTTTGAAGTATTTGTAGTCATTTCTGCTATATTTCTTTTGCGTGTGTAAATAGCATGCTGTCCTTTACGCCTCACTGTTCTGTTGGCTTGGAGTATGTTATAGTTGTCAATTTGTATTTCTTTTTTATCAACACAGAACTCAGTTTTCATAGTTTTCCTGGCAGTCCTTTAGATAGGTTTCCATGAGGCATGCAAAGTCTACTCCAGTTTCTTGCACATGTCCTTTCAGTAATAAAACTTTGTTTGGTGAATGGTTTGATTTAAAGCCCTGAATGTTGGCTAGGATTATTTTCATTTTTTTCTCTATCATTTTTACTTACATGTGGTTCCAATTCATTTTCCAATGGTGGTGCTGGTTTTGTTTCTGTGTGATCCTCCAAGAAATTTCATCTTTCATTTTTATCTTTGTTGATACCTGTTGTCCTGATATTGCATGAAGTGTTTTTGTGTGTGCCTTCTATCTGGCTCTTGGATTCAGGGTTGTTTGGTTTAAACCATGATTTAAATCATTTTTAAAAAAACAAAAAAAGTATATGAAGAAATAAAAGAATACAGGCAACCTTGCATTTATATTTTCTGCATGCATGTATTTCCATTAATCTAAACATAACCCCACTTGCATGATGGAGATCTATCAGGGTACTGTCTGAAGATGTGCAGAACAATGATTCAGTGTTCATAACTGTCATCTCATGCTGCAGTTGAAAGAATCTTCTCTGCTTTTGGATTGGTACAGTCCAAATTAAGGAATAAATTAGGAGTTCATAAAGCTTCTAAACTTGTATTCATTTATAAATGTTTTAACAAATAGCTAATGTGAAATAAATTTAGAGGCTATATCCATAAACTTAAAGGCCAAAGAACAATATATTTTTCTATTCAGTACTGTACCATACATTAAAGGATTTTTATTTTTTTAATATTTGTTTAGCTATATGCACAAATTAAAGTTAAATGTTTATTTTATTTAGTTTATGGTTAAACTATTGATTTCTTTCTTTTTTCTAATTGTCAGCAATTAAATTACAGGAATACCTCGGATAAGACGGTTTCAAACAGGACGGATTTCGCAATAGGACGGATTGAATATTATAATATAAAATTAATTATTTAATGTAATATTTAAGATATTTCTAAAAGGAATGTCAGTGCGACGATATATTAAGTTTCAAACAACTCGCGCGCGGTCTATACTACAAGTTTTTGGAAAAATTATAACATCAGAAATGTTATAGAAAACATCAATCAAGCGTGGCTTGAAGTCACTGCGAGTAATATGCGAGCAGTGTGGAAAAATATTCTACCACATTGTGCAACTGATTTTCGTGGTTTCGAAAATCACATTGCAGGAGTTGCAACCGACATTGTTAGCATTGAGAAGGATCTTGGATTCGAAAATGTTGATGCACCAAATGTTATCGAGTGCATTGAATCGCATTCGAAAGATCTAGACAATGAAACTCTAATCAATCTAGAACAACAACGAGTTTATGAAGAAGAAGAAGTCAAAGAGGAAGATGCAGAAGCAGAAGACGTTCCTACAAAAGAATTTTCAACTGGTGATCTTGCATTCTTATTGTTTTATTTCACATTTAAACATGTTAAATCATTATAATTATCGAAAATGAAATAATCATCCAAAAACGTAATTTAAAATGTCTTGGAATGACCTACAGTATTTCCCATTAAAACATGCCTCGAACAGGGCGGTTTCAAACAGTGCGGCATGTCGGCGGAACAAATTAACCATCTTATCCAAGGTATTCCTGTATATGAGAAATAGTAAAAGTTTTCAATTTCCTCTATATATATATATATATATATTTTTTTTTTTTTTTTTTTTTTTTTAGTTCAGGAAGAACGATTCGCCTCTATTTAAAGGGCATATCTCAGCGGAAAAACAAAGAAAAAGTGAGAGGAAAGACAGAGGAAAAAGAAAGGGTGGAGGGGACAGTCGAAGTGGAAAAAGACCAAGGACTGCAGGGTCGAGCCCCATCATCCTTGGGTGCTAGGGCCGGGAGGGCGCACGTGAAACCTCCAGGAACAAGCACGTACAAACGAGCACAAAGAGCACTCAAGAGCACGAGCTTAGAACCCCCTTGCGGGGTCATTATATATATATATATATATACAGGGTGTTTGAAAACTTTCTGTACAAATTGTAATGGGGGATAGGCAACACCAAGACAAGCCCTTTTCGTCTATAAGTGAATGTCCGCTGACGTCACCATTTGGCATGAGAGGGCGCCGCTGCAATTGGCTAAAAGGTGAAGTGGGCTAGACTCACGCTTGCCGCGGGCATTCTTAAATCGGACGTAGTACGCTTAACATGTTTATTTAAAGAAGGTGCTGAAAGTTGCGACCGGTAGCATCAATGCATGCCCGACAGTGTCGAAGCATTGACCGACGTACACATCGAAAGATTCCCAGCATTTCGGGAACAGTTCCAGCGGCGACAGCGATTCTTGCTGCGAGGTCTTCTTCTGAGTAAATGGGAGTCTCGTACACGAGATTCTTCATATGTCCCCACAGGAAGAAGTCGAGGCATGTTATAATCGGGCGATCTCGGTGGCCAGGCTACGGGCCCACCCCGGCCTATCCATCAGTCCCCAAAAGTGGCGTTCAGATAATCCTGCACATCGTTGCTGGAGTGTGCTGGGGCCCCGTCGTGTTGAAACCACATTCGTCTACGAATAGCCACGGGAACATCTTCCAGCAGTTCCGGCAACGTTTCTTCAAAAAAATATCCGATAAACCCGCCCGTCGAGTCGGGTGGGCAGCAGGTATGGCCCAATCAACTTGCCATGGACGATACCCGCCCAAACATTGACGGCGAACCGTTCTTGATGAGCATGCACCCGTGTAGCATGTGGATTTGCGTGCGCCCACACGTGAGAATTGTGCATATTAAACACACCCTCACGTGTGAAACAGGCCTCATCTGAGAACAGCACATAAGCCGGAAATTTAGGCTGCACCGCTGTCTGCTGCAGAAACCAGTGTGCGAATTCCACACGAAGAGGGTAATCCCGAGGTTGTAATGCCTGGACTCTCTGATGATGAAACGGATGTAACTGCTGCTCGTGCAACACTCTCCAGACCAGGTTGTGGTTCACACTGAGGATACGTGCAACACCTCGCGTGCTTGCGCTTGGATTGTCCTCAAATCGCTGTAGGATTTCTTCTTCCATGTCAGGAGTGCGCACGTTTCTCTCCCGACCAGTGTCATGCATGTTTGCATGGAATGTTCCAGTTTCTCGCAGTCGCCGATGCAAATGCGCAAACGTTTGGTGGTTTGGCACATGTCTGTTTGGGAAGCGCTGTCGATACAACCTCACAGCAGCTCTTCCATTTCCATTGGCAGCCCCATACACCATATGCATGTCAGCCATCTCAGCAGTCGTGAAGCGCTCCATGTTACGCGTACTACGTCCGATTTAAGAATGCCCGCGGCAAGCGCGAGTCTAGCCCACTTCACCTTTTAGCCAATTGCAGCGGCGCCCTCTCGCGCCGAATGGTGATGTCAGCGGACATACACTTATAGACGAAAAGGGTTTGTCTTGGTGTTGCCTATCCCTCATTACAATTTGTACAGAAAGTTTTCAAACACCCTCTATATATATATATATATATATATAATATATATATATACAGGGTGGGCGGAAAGTAGCTCCCTATTTTGGATTGGTAAAAAAATACGTATATTATCCATTTATTTCAGAAGAAATAATATGAAAAGGTAGGCATACATGGTAGGTTTTCTCTAAAATTCAATGTGGGCTCCAACTCTTTCCACCAGCTTCTGGAGCCGCCCAGGAATGGCGTCCACTGACTTTAGCAGGAACTCCGGCGGGATGGAGGACATGACTTCCCGAATTCGGTCCTCCAGTTCTTCCAATGTCCTCGGTTTGGTGCGGTAGACTTCTTCCTTTACCCACCCCCAAAGAAAGAAGTCGCACGGTTTACCGCTGAAAAACGGCAGAATCGGTTCAGTGTAACGGTGTGGTTTGGTATGACCTCAGATCAGGTTGTGGGCCTGTTCCTTCTGCGCAACACCATGAATGCTGAGCGGTACCTTGCTATGTTGCGAAACGAGGTCTGGCCGGTTGTCAGCACATGGGAGAACATCGACGATCTGATATTTATGCAAGATGGCGCCCCTCCGCACTTCGCTCTTGTTGTCCGTGAGTGGCTGGATGCCCACTTCCCTGGGCGTTGGATGGGTCGTCGTGGTCCACATCAATGGCCAGCCAGGAGCCCCGACTTGACACCGTGCGACTTCTTTCTTTGGGGGTGGGTAAAGGAAGAAGTCTACCGCACCAAACCGAGGACATTGGAAGAACTGGAGGACCGAATTCGGGAAGTCATGTCCTCCATCCCGCCGGAGTTCCTGCTAAGTCAGTGGACGCCATTCCTGGGCGGCTCCAGAAGCTGGTGGAAAGAGTTGGAGCCCACATTGAATTTTAGAGAAAACCTACCATGTATGCCTACCTTTTCATATTATTTCTTCTGAAATAAATGGATAATATACTTATTTTTTTACCAATCCAAAATAGGGAGCTACTTTCCGCCCACCCTGTATATATTTATATATATATATATATATACTGGTATATATATATATATATAAGCCTACAGGCTGTATATTAAAAACCAATGGTTTTTAATTTAAAAAAAAGAAGTTTTTTTACCAACCCTGCTTGGATTCCTATATTTGTCAGCTGACTTCATATTTGCTGGATGGTATTTAGCAGTTAAATTGTGTTCCCTCATCTGAAAAATTGGTAGCCAGCCCTCTTTGATGCTCATTTTTCCTGTTCACATGTTTCATTCCTTTGAGGGTGGTGGTGGTGGTGGTAACAGCATTTTTTTTCCATATTTGCACCTCCCATATCTTGCATAGGTGTTGCAGACAGTAAGATGGTGGAACTTGCACTTTTTTTCAAATTTGCAATATCCATTTGTGTAATGCAAGTTACATAACTTGGAATATGCATAGATGCATTGCCCATCCCGATATCTGCAGTGCCCTTTTGCGTAGTACTTACAGACAATATTTTCTATGCTTCTATTTCTTGTCATCTGATTATCATCCATTTTTAATTTTGATATTAATCATTGTTTTTATTAGATCACCTGAAAATCAGGGTCCCCAGCCTTCTTTAGTTAGCTTTATAAGGCTAACTAACAAAAATATCATGACCAAACCTAACCAATCATCAAGGGTGTACAGTTGACCTACCTAATGATTGGTTAGATTAGGTCATGATACTTTCATTAGTTAGCCTTATAAGGCTAACTAAAGAAGGCTGGGGGCCCTGATCTTCAGGTGATTCTTATTATTATTTTCATTATCATTGTCATTTCTTTTTTCCAGTTTTTGTCAGCTGTTTATTTTCTAAATTTTTATTTTTTATCATTGGGCAGTTTTACCACATCACAAATTTTACTACTATTATTTCTTTTATGTCTTCATTTTGTTATAATTTTATTTGTTCCTCTCATCCACCTGGTTCTGCATTGGGACATTCCAGGACTCTTGTTTCCTCATTATTCCCTCCATTTCCATAACACTTGTCTGTACTTTCTCAATTTCTTAGATACTGCAAAAGAGTTTACAGTCTGTGTACATGTGTCACAGAGAAACTTGACCCCTGCAATCTGTTTGGTATTCAAGATAAGGGATATTTTCCTATCATCCCAATTCATGCAGATATAGTTGTGCAGTTTTTGGCAGAAATCACACCTGATTGCTGCATTTTCACTTACTTCCAAAATATAAATATTGCAAATTAAGTGAGAATTTGGACTCATGGTCATACTATTCATTAATTATCATAAAAAGAAATACACACAAATTTTTTTCTTTTCTTTCCATGGTCATGAGGGCTTTATGACCTTTGCATTTTGACCTTTTTCCAGCCTTGTTTGAAACTTTTCTTAAATGCTAACTGTATTACAATTTAAATTGTAAATTATCACATTAGACTAGTGATAACTTGTGTAAACTGTATTGCCCTTCCTTAACCCTTTCTGAATGACTCATGACATGTGATTTTCTTTCATAATGACATTATCAACTCCCAGTCCATACTTCAAATATCAAACAAGAAGCTTTGCAGCGCACTACAAGAAATATTTGCTTCTAAATAATAACACATTAGTCATGATGAATGTATACTCATCATCGTAGTGCATCACAGGAGGAACCATGATGAATGTGTACTCATCATTGTAGTGAAGGGATTAAACTTAATGAATTTCACTTTATAATGTATGTGCACAGATTCACTGATACTTTATACACTTTTGGGTGTAAACAGAATAAACAGCTGAGACGCTATTCCCTTCTTATTTGGATATTAATATAGAGAGAAACAAAGCATCCATTCCCCACAAGGTACAAGCAAACTACATACATACATACATACATACATACATACATATACACAGGTAGCCCTCGATTTATGCCAGGGTTAGGTTCTTGGGGGGGACAGGCGCAAATGGAACCCTTTATATAATGGAGTCAATGGGAAATCACAGGGTTAGGTTCCAGGCACTAAAAATTTTACCTAACCTTTTCAATACTGGAGTATTTAAAGCTCAGAAATAAACTTTTTTAATTAAAAAAGGTGTTTTATTTTTAACCTACATAAATATAATAAAAAATAAATTAATACATAAAACAATTAAATTTTGTACACTTACCTTCACATGTTTGGAGCCCACACATGGTCTTGTAAGCGCCACTGTCAGGCCCCTGCATTGATGTTTTTTGACAGTGGCGTAATGCAGAAATTTTAGTTGGCTTTTGAAGGTCCTGGTTGAGGATCTTCTGTTGAAGGCCCTGGTTGAGAAGGTTGCCTTTTTATGAAGAAAGAATCAAGTGTTGATTGCCTGGATTTCTTCCTCCTTTCTTTAACAATTTCAAAATAAGGGCTCAGGCTTGATATGACACTCCTTTTTAACTGTGGCACTCCTCTCCCAGTCATGATCAATGTCACAGAGCTCATTAGTGAGGGACTCTACACTTGCAAGAATCCGTTGTAGATCACTGGTCTTCATAATTTTTAGAGGAGGGTCTTCTTCTTTCTCTTCCTCCTGCTGTTGGCTAAGTTCTGCAGCTAACTCTTCAAGGTCTTCATTTGAAAGAGAGGCTGCATGACTTTCCAAGAGCTCAGTTACATCTTCAACTGTAACTTCTTCTAACCCTGCCTCTTGTGCCAGCCTGCTGATGTCTTCTACAACATTCTGTTGTGGCTCGAATCCTCTGAAGTCATGCATGAAATCTGGGAGAAGTTTACGCCACACTCCATTTAGACAATTGACAGTCACTTCTTGCCAGGCTGTGTTAATGTGATTGATGCCCTTTAAGACATCAAACGACCGCCAATATTCTTTGATGGTAATGTTGGACATGTCTAAAGCTTTTACCATTTTTGACGATTTTAAATTTTTAATTTATAAAAAAATTGCAAAAATAAATATTCATGGCCTTGTGGATAGTGACCAGTGCTATTGCGAATCGGCGCAAATCGGACCAGTGCAAAACGAGGGCTATATATATTATATATACAGGGTGTCCGAGAATTATCTGTACAATTTTTGGCTGTTATTAAAAGTCAACCATGACGTGTAGAAATTCCAGTGTTGTCCCATTTTACAGAGAATCTCATTAAGTTTTTTCTGATACCACGTTTTGACAAGTTTTTTAGAAATGTACGCGGGTGACAGACATTGATGATTTTAAAAGCAAGAATCAGAGCTGCTATTGAGCGAATTGATGTGGATATGCTGCAGCGTACATGGCAACATTTGGAGTATCGATTGGATGTTTTGTGAATCACTAATGGTGCACATATCGAATGTTTGTAACAACGTTACTTTAATAAAAGAAACTTTTGAAAATACATATTCTAAATAATGTTGTTTAAGAATTTTACGTGTGTTATCAAGAATTTTATTAAAAGATGAAATTGTACAGATAATGTTCGGACACACTGGAATTTCTAAAAAACTTGTCAAAACTTGGTATCAGAAAAAACTTAGAGATTCTATGTAAAATGGGACAACACTGGAATTTCTACACTTCATGGTTGACTTTTAATAACAGCCAAAAATTGTACAGATAATTCTCGGACACCCTGCATATATATATACACAGTGTGTATATATATATAATATATATATATGTATAGAAACGACGTAAGTATAGAGGAGCATTCTGCACACGAGGAAGAGAAATAACGAACAAATGAAAAATGAGGTAACCACCCGGGAATCAAACCCAGGATCTTCCGATTGCCAGTCAGATATGCTATCCACTACACCACGGGCCTCGATCAGTCAGAAGTCGTAATTCTCCTACATAGGGCAGAAAAGTGGATAGCATATCTGACCGGCAATCAGAAGATCCTGGGTTCGATTCCCGGGCGGTTACCTCATTTTTCATTTGTTCGTTATTTCTCTTCCTCGTGTGCAGAACACTCCTCTATACTTACGTCGTTTCTATACATTAATATACTGCGTGGTCATTGCAGTTAAATGTACATATTCACGATTTGCGAGGATGCCCTCTCAGGGCATTGTTTTCTGCCCTATGTAGGAGAATTACGACTTCTGACTGATCGAGGCCCGTGGTGTAGTGGATAGCATATCTGACCGGCAATCGGAAGATCCTGGGTTCGATTCCCGGGTGGTTACCTCATTTTTCATTTGTTCGTTATTTCTCTTCCTCGTGTGCAGAACGCTCCTCTATACTTACGTCGTTTCTATACATTAACATACTGTGTGGTCATTGCAGTTAAATGTATATATATATGAGATAGACATAATCTAATCAAAACTGAAAAATGTCGAAATGCCAAGTGGTTGAAAACCCTACAGGCAAAGTTTTATCAACTGCAAAACTCACAATATAGCAATATGTAAAATATTATACAGTATATGATTACACTGCTTAAATCTTTTATTTTTCAAGTATAACTATTATTTATATCTACTTCAAAGATGAAATTGAAAAATTTACTTCTCAGTCATATCAGTGGAGATGCAGCACTGATCTCTAACTATGGTATGTGCAAGAGTAATTAACATTTGGCAACTCGTGAAATGAAACTCTATAACAATTTACAAAATTTGTTGCTAAATTCTGAAAAATGTCTTTTCAGTTTAAAACTGCTAAATAAACAGCAGGGTATGATGATAATCACAAAGTTGAAGAAGTCCAAAAAATAAGTGAATAGAATGGTAGAAAAACCTACTGTGTAGCATTAATGGGTTAAATGAGATAAATATTGATGTCACATTTACCAAATTCTGAAACTGAGCATTTCATAACTTGGGGGGGTTCATTATAACATTGTTATCCGTACTATGGTAATTAGAGGATAGGCTTTTAATTGCACTGTCAGACCTCGACTTAAAACCTTGTATTCCTTTGAAAATCTAAGATGAGTGATTTAAAAGGCTTAACTTTTTGTATCACCATGTTTTGTAACAAAGTGATTCAAAGGTTAACATGATTTATAATGCTTTACCTTTTCCAGCTGCAGAATTATCATAGTAGGATATATCAGAAGACTAAGTTCTTAAAAATATCAGTTAAACTCCTGTAACATTTTATATATTTAGTCAAAATGAGTATTCAGTGGACTTTGGTTGCTGGTGTCATGTATGCTGAACTTGCTTTTACTGTTTTTCTCTTGATGCCCTTCGTATCACCTCAGAGGTATGTCTTTGTCTTGTTCCTTAATTTAGTATGACAGTAGCTCAGATGGGTATTCTCTTTGGTCTAAATTGAGTTTAATGTTTAGACTGCAGTTTTATTACGTATTATACCACATGATACAAGTGCATAAAGCTGAAAGAACTTGGAATTTTACCTTTTATTTTGGCATATACACTATGCTCCAAATTATTAAGCAGATTGCATTTTCTCCAATGTGTCCAAGTTTTTCACCATTTTCAATGAAATTTATAGCAAATAATTACTATATACAGAAGCACTGATGGTATTAATTTCGATAAAATATTTTGATAATTTAAAAAATTCTCTATTAAAAAATATGTAAAATATGATGATCTGAATTATTAAGCAAGTATTCTATTTACAGATCTAAATGGTGAAAATGGGTAAGAAGAATAATTTAACACCAACTGAGAAAAGAAAAATAGTCAAGTTACTCGCTGAAAATATAAAATCTATTAAAATTGCGAAGCAGTTTGGCAGGGCTTATTGAACTGTAAACAAGTTTGTAGCGGAGGGTACCAAACTGAGGCAGCAAAGTGATAAAGGAGCTATAAGAAAAGTGACAAGGTGGCAGATATCTGTAATCAAGCGCAAAGTTGCAAAGCATCCATTGTCCTCAAGTAAAGAGGTTTTTGAGCAGCCTGGCATACATAATGTACCAAGAACATCTCTATGTAGAATCCTCCAAACAATTGGCAAGATGTGTAAACCAACGATTCAGTCACCATTAACACCCAGGTACAAGAAGCAGCGTGTTGAATGGGCGCATCAGTATGTGAAAACAGATTTTAATACTGTATTGTTAACTGATGAATGAAGAGCAACCTTTCAGGCATCTGATGATTGGTCAAGAAGATGGATTGCTGAGGGTCAATCTCTACCATGGAATGAGGTTTTCTTTTAGAAAGTTTGTGTAAGACTGGGCATTCGTTTTTACACCATCAGGCACTCTGTATGGGACAGCTACTTCATTGCCTATCAATCCTGCCCAAAACATGACACCACCTCCACCTTGTTGGTGTCTTAATCTCGATGGTAGAAATTGGCTCTCAGCAATCCATCTTCTTGACCAAACATCAAGTCCCTCAAGGGTTGCTTTTCATTCATCGGTTAATACAGTATTAAAATATGTTTTCACCTACTGATGCACCGATTCAACATGCTGCTTCTTGTACCTGGGTGTTAATGGTGACTGAATCGTAGGTTTACACGTCTTGGCAATTGTTTGGAGTCTTCCACATAGAGATATTCTGGGTACATTATGTATGCCAACCTGCTCAAAAACCTCTTTACTTGAGGACAATGGATGCTTTGCAACTTTGCGCTTGATTACAGATATCTGCCACCTTGTCACTTTTCTTATAGCTCCTTTATCACTTCGCTGCCTCAGTTTGGTACCCTCCGCTACAAACTTGCTTACAGTTCAATAAGCCCTGCCAAACTGCTTCGCAATTTCAATAGATTTTATATTTTCAGCGAGTAACTTGACTATTTTTCTTTTCTCAGTTGGTGTTAAATCCTTCTTACCCATTTTCACCATTTAGATCTGTAAATAGAATACTTGCTTAATAATTCAGAACATCATATGTTACATATTTATTTTTCAATAAAAAGAGTTAATCATTTTAATTATCAAAATATTTTATCAAAATGAATACCATCAGTGCTTCTATATATAGTAATTATTTGCTATAAATTTCATTGAAATTAGTGAAAAACTTTTGAAAACATTGGAGAAAATGCAATCTGCTTAATAATTTGGAACGTAGTGTATACGGTGTGGATGTATGTATATATATATATATATAATATATATATATATATATAATATATATATATATATATATATATATATATATATATATATATATATATATATATATATATATAGGGTGTCCCATAAGTCCGGCATCATAGGAGAAATTCATATTTTTCTATTTCTACAAACCATAATTCATATTTTTCTTATGCTTGGGATGCCAATTTCCCATCCACCATTCTGTTCAGTGACGAGGCTGTTTTTTATGGAAATGGTGAGGTAAATCGACAGAACACCCGCTACTGGTCTCAAAACAACCCTCACTGGTATACCTCTTCAAAGGAACAAGGTGCATCTCGGGTGATGGTATGGTGTGGCATTTGGAAGGATCGCATCATAGGCACCCTCTTTTTCGATGAACATGTCACTGGAGGCATCTACCTACGTATGCTCAAGGAAGAAGCATTTCCCAGTGTCTTGAACGAAGAAGGAAATTTCCCAACATGGTTC
The DNA here is from genome assembly GCA_023014485.1 of Bathynomus jamesi. Classification (NCBI taxonomy): domain Eukaryota; kingdom Metazoa; phylum Arthropoda; class Malacostraca; order Isopoda; family Cirolanidae; genus Bathynomus; species Bathynomus jamesi. Next base: position 167,892 of record JAJOZX010001378.1, on the reverse strand, counting down.
CAGCAAGATGGCGCTCCTGCACATTACAACACCCAACTAAGGGAATACCTGTATCAACAATTCCCTGATCAACGGATAGGATGTCGAGGGCCTGTGGAATGGCCAGCTAGAAGCCTGGATCTCACGCCACTAGATTTTTATCTCTGGGGCCACTTGAAAGTGCTGGTATATGCAGAGAAAATTAGGAGTGTTGAACATTTGTGGCAGTGCATTATTGGGGCATGTAACAGTTGTAACACCATTACTCCTGACATCATTCACCGTGTGCTTGCTGACTGGGTATCACGTCTGAATTTGTGTATTGAAAACAATGGTGGACATATTGAGCACGTTCTGTAAATAAAAGCTTTTGTTTTGCCTTTTTTTATTATTTTTCCTATGCTGCCGGACTTATGGGACACCCTGTATATATATATATATATATATATATATATATATATATATATATATATATATATATATATATATCGGGTGGCCACAAAAAAACTTTACTTAATTCAAAGTTTAATAACTGCAACAATTCAAAACTTATGTGATTGAGCTTTGGCACACATTAACAGATGGTTATAATCTATAATTGCTGGAATTTTCAAATATGTAGGTTCTATAGTTTTGTTACAGTGAACAATTTAAAAGCATATGTCTAAAAATAGCATGCCGAAGAAAATGAATTTGAACTTAACAAAATTTACTTAAACAAATGGTCAATGTGACCACCTCCCTGTTGGTAAACTGCCCTCAATCGCTTCTTCCACGAGGAGATGCACTTTCGAACCTCATCTAAGGTGATATCCTCCCATGCTCTACTGATTTTCTCCTTAAGTTCATCTTCGGTGAATTTGTCTTTCTGGCTGCCGTAAACCTTCACCATGAGGGAATCCCATACTGAATAGTCCATTGGATTACAGTCGGGAGACTGAGGCAGCCATTCATCCTTTTTGATGAAATTAGGGGTCTCTTGCTCTAGATGATTTTGGGTCGCTCGGCTTGTATGGGCGGGTGCCCCATCTTGCTGGAAAATGTAGGCCTCATCAGGATACAGCTGACGACAATCAGGAAGTAACCCATTATCTAACAGGTTGATATAGCGATCAGAGTTAACTTTAGTTTCGTTTGTGGCAATAAAATGAATTCGTGTTTTCCCCTTCCATGAAATTCCCGCCGATACCATTACTTTTCTGCTGAATCGTGAGGTTTCATGATAAAGCCTGGAGGGAGGAATGTCCTTTTTCCTTGAACCATAAACCCTGTCATTTTGCCTGTTTTTGGCGACCTCCAACGTGAAATCCTTTTCGTCTGTAAACACAACTTTTTGCACGTCTTCAGCTGAGTAGTGTTCATATAGGGATTTACAGCTGGTCTTTCTATGCTGTCTTACATTCTGATCACGCCGAGAAACTCAAATTCTCTTGTAGGCCTTCAATTTCAAACGTTTTACAATCCCTTGTACAGAGGAGCGAGAAATCCCAAGGTCGTACGCAATCTGTCTCTGGGAGCGATGAGTTCCTGGTGTATTCTCCTGGGATTGAATCAGTTCCTCCACGGCAGCCTTATTTTCTTCTGTTGAAACACTTTTGGGCCTGCTGCTGCCGGGTTTTCTAGCTGTTGATCTAGTATCCTTTATCTTTCTTATTAAGTTATAAACACTTTGACGAGTCCAGTTCTTTGCGGGGAATTCTCGGACAATCCTATTTCCATTCCAACCTTTTTCCTTGACACATGCTTCTATGATGGCTTTATCACTTTTACTTAACGTCATGCTGGCGGGGTTTTAGCGGAAAAATAAAAGAAAGCAAATTCACATTAGGTTTAGCCTACGCCAGCGCGCGTGTCATACTACGCTACATTAGGTTTAGCCTACGCTAGCGCACGTACGTGTCAGATGCACACCAGGCATGCTATTTTTAGACATATACTTTTAAATTGTTCACTGTAACAAAACTATAGAACCTACATATTTGAAAATTCCAGCAATTATAGATTACACTGGGCAACAAAGATTTTGTTACAGAAGACCAAATAGGTGCTCCTAGCTAATTTCGGTATGCTGATTTCAAATCTATAATTAGATTTTTTCTATCACGTCTAGATTTTGTGTAAAATGCAAATCACTTTTAATAAAATTTTCTACCACGTCCAGATTTTGGTTTTAATCGGCTTAATGCCAGTAATATGAAACTTGCTTTTCAAGGTTAAAGCAATTTTTTTTGCCAACTATATACAAATTCGAACAATTTTGATAAATAAAATTTATCCCGAGTTGGCAACACTGAGTCAAGAGCATTGTAACGGGCAACGGCACATCGTAATAATTACTTCCTACGTTTTTTTCAGATATTGTATGGTAATTCAAAATGGCATCAAATAGACGTGCTTGTGTAAATCACCCAGACAACTTCTGCTTTGTCTGTGGACAATATACACCTAAGCCACAACGTAGAAACATAACAACAAAGATTAAACTTGCCTACAAGTGTTATTTTGACTGTAAGTTAGGAGACCAACAGAGGGACTGGGCACCACATATTTGCTGTGCACAGTGCAATGCAATGTTAATAGCTTGGATGAATGGTAAAAGAAAAGCTATGCCGTTCTCAGTCCCCATTAGGGTGCATCAAAATCACCAATGACATAGTTTCACTTTGTCCCTAAGTTAGAAATGTTCCAATGGTTAAGAAAACCTACTATGTGAATTATTTTTGGATTTGAATGCCATTTATGGGGTCCACACAGACTTCCTATATGCACACCAACCCCACAGTCATTCTGTGATTTGAGATCCAAATAGTAGAAGTTTAAAAATTTTGTTCACTACAAAAATCAGCCTAAGAACATGTAAGTGATATTTCTAAAGGTCATATATACTTCTAAAAAGTGATAGAAACTTCTATAAAGTGATAGAAACTTCTATAAAGTGATAGATACCTCTAGAAAGTGATAGAAACCTCTAGAAAGTGCTAGGAAGTGGTGGAAAGTTATAGAATATTCTAAAAGGAACTGCAATATATAATCTGATATGCAAGTATTTATGATAAATATGATTTTTGTGTGTTTATGTTAAATGTTTATGTTAATGAATTTTGTGTTCTCTCTTTACAGAATTTTTTTGTGTTCTCTTTATACCTGTCGTGCATTATGGCCAGTTCAGATAGCACAAATGATAAATATGCTGTTAAAACTCGTCAAACTGCTGCCATTTATGGTCTTGGTGCTGGAATCAGCGATGCAGATGCAGAGATAACAGGATCTAGGCTGCCAACATGTGAGCAAGTGTTGCGATGCTACATGTTTCATCAGCAAGAAGGTCTACCGTTTAACCGTACAAAATGGAACAATGCTAAATTTGTCTTGCAAAAAATTATTCCATTTTATCAGAAAGGCAATATTGCCATGATTACTGAGAGGAAAGCTGTTGAAAAAATTATAGCACTATCTGCAAAAAATGCAAAACTTAGGGAACTTCCAGTGGATCGGTGTTCTTCGCTTGGTGCAGTTGCGAAGCTTAAGGGGATCGAAAAGGAGTTACAAGAAACATTTCAGTTGTGGCCAAGGAATGCTGAGCAACTCATAAAATCCTGAAGATCTGGAGTTCTTGCGGTCAATGAAATCAGACAGAGTCGCATCATTTGGAAGCCATGACAAGAAGCTCGCATCAAAAGTCCAAAGAAAGCAGGAAAAGGAAATGATGCAAGCAGAACGACAGCTTAAAGCTCATAAAGAAGCCCAAGCATCTACAAGCAAAGTTCAGATTGAGAACAGTGAGGAAAGCAACAGTGATGTTGAGGATGAAGAGGGTGATATAGAGGATTACAAACCAAAAACACGAAAATCTCGCCAAGCAACTCGCTCAGGAACAACTGCTTTTATAAGTCATGACATACTCAAATACCATAGGATGGTTTCCCTGTCTACAAGCATGAAGATCACACCGGCCAACATGCAGCATTTACCAAAGCCATCATTGAGGAATCAGGAGGTGACACAAAAAAAGTTTCACATATATTCTACTGCCGACAGAGCAAGACGTAAGGTTGGTGAAGAGCTTGCATCATTGGTCAGAGAGTCCTGGGTTCCACCACAGTTCCTGTCTCTTCACTGGGATTTTAAACTGATGTCAACTCTGTCATACCAAACTAAAGCTGAAGAGAGGCTCACCATAGCAGTTGGCAATTCGTATGACATCAAACTTCTTGGTGCCCCTTCCTACAAGCCAAATACAGATCAGCCAGCTGGTCAAATCATTGCTAATCTCACTATGGAGCTTCTCCGATCATGGAATTGTGTTGACTCGGTAGTGAACATGACTTTTGACACAACAGCTAGTAACACTGGTCATGTGAGTGCTGTGCTGCATGTGTTAGTCTGCAACAGGACATAGGTCGAGCTTTACTGTGGTCAGCTTGTCGGCATCACATTGGCGAGGTAATCCTTACACAAGTCTTCAATGATCTGAAAATAGAACCACCATTGTCAGTAGAAGTTACCATATTCTGTCGGTTCCAAAAGCATTTTGACACAGTTCCGCACAACAATAATCAGTCACTTAATTTTTTGGATGGTACCTCTTATTCAGATGGCATACAAACCATAATCCATGACTATAGGGCCAGAGCAATTTCATGCACGCAGTCTGTTGTGAAGCATCAACATGATGACTACAAAGAATTTTCTGATCTTTGTTTGCTCTACTTGGATGGGACAAGTAGAGAGTTTTCATTTCGACGTCCTGGTGCTGTACACAAGGCTAGGTGGATGGCCAAGCTTCTCTACTCCATTAAGATGGTGCTGCTGGAGGAGCAGATCAGTTCTCTTCCCTCTGGAACCATTACCACAGAAGCACAATGACCCAAACTGCGTGTTTGTGAACTTTGTTTGCTTGCTGTACAGCTGGTGGTGGATCACCTGTTCAAGCGCGGTACCTGACTGACCTCTTGCGCTCTTTAATGATGCAGTCCCTGAAGCTGAACGCTGCTATCTGGCTGAGAGATTTATAGCAGTAAAGCCAGCACAAGATCAGGCATCTTTACCACAACATCGATTTGGCACAGGATTTGGGGAACCCAAATTTCCAAACTCCATTTCCAGCACAACAAAGCTTGGTGACTTAATCAACGAAGATTCATGGTACATTTTCTCTGTTCTGGAACTTGACAGTTCTTTCCTGACTCATAATATCGAAAATTGGCCAGAATTAGCTTCCTTTCAAATGTCCAGAGAACACATCTCGGCAGTTAACGTCATAAATGATTGTGCTGAGTGTGGGGTGAAGCTAAGTTCTGATTTTCTCATGGCTGCCAGATCACAACAACATTACCAAAATGTCCTACAAGTTGTTGAATCCGACAGAAAGAAGCTTCCTAATCTTCGAAAGAGGAAAACTAGAGCCTAAACTAATTGTTCATGTTCATTTACAGTTCTTGAACATTTTTTATTAACGTAGTGTTCTTTTGACTTTAACTTGCTTGTATCACCAATAATGTAATGTATAAACCAGAATGTAATGTAGAAATCAATGTAATGTATCCCTGTTTTGATTATTTAACACATTTTTATTGGTTCATACTTTTGCAAACACGGAAATGGGGATATAAAATGTTTAATTTTTGGTCAATTTAACTCCAATACTAAATATTGCATCAATGATGTGGACCCCCTAGATGACCACATAAATCTTTGAAATTTGGCCATATGTGCTATTTCATGCATTGGAACAGAGTAATCATAGGGACAGATTGAAATAAAACATTTTGAAAAATCATGGGAAATTTGATGCACCCTAGTCCCCATGGTTTGGCGTGAGCCGAAAAATCACTTCAATGATTGTTATTTTTGTTTGACAAAGATTGCTGGTTTCACAAAGAAAAACAAATCAAAGATCACGTACCCAAACTGCGAATCAGCAATGAAACCAGTACCACATGATGAAACAAATCCACCACCAGTTCCACCAGCAACGATAACAGACAGCAGTTCATCTGAAGATTCTGCTAGTGATATAGAAACAGGGAAAGATGGCATATATGTTCCAGATGCAAATATTTCCCCACATTTGTTAAGTCAAGCGGAGTTAAATGACTTAGTGCGCGATTTGGAATTACCAAAAGAAAAGGCAGAGTTGCTTGGTTCAAGACTTCAAGAATTTAATCTTCTCCAACCAAACACCAAAGTTTCCCATTTCCACCATCGCCATTTGCAGTTTTCATCATTTTACTTACAGGAAGAAAACGTTTGTTTCTGCCACGATATCAGTGGTCTGATGCAAGGGATTGGCTGTCGCTATGATCCAAAAGAATGGAGACTGTTCATTGACTCTAGTAAAGCTAGCCTTAAAGCTGTATTACTGCACAACGGCAATGAAAAACCTTCAATACCTGTAGCACATGCCACTGGCCTTAATGAGACTTATGAATCGATGAAACTGCTGCTAAGACTCATCAAATATAAGGACCACACATGGAATATTTGTGGCGACCTTAAAGTTGTATCATTACTTCTTGGGTTACAGTTGGGCTACACAAAGCATATGTGCTTTTTGTGTCTATGGAACAGCAGAGATGACAAGAACCACTACAAAAAACATGATTGGCCATCTAGAACTGAACATGTTGTTGGTAAATACAATGTGAAACACCCAGCACTTATTGACCCTCAGAAAGTACATCTTCCACCACTTCACATTAAACTTGGCCTTATGAAAAATTTCGTGAAGGGTATGGATCATCAAGGTAGTGGTTTCCAATATTTAAAGGATAAATTCAAAGGAATATTGACAGATGCTAAGCTAGAAGCTGGAGTTTTCACTGGACCACAGATCCGCAGTGTCATCCATGACTCATCGTTTCCATCTAACCTAAATGAGAATGAACTAGGAGCATGGACATCTTTCGTTGAAGTTGTCAAAAATTTTCTTGGAAACCACAAAGCTGAAAACCACCGTAAACTCGTAGAAAACATGCTTAAATCTTATGAAATAATGGGATGCAGAATGTCTTTGAAAATTCATTTTTTACATTCTCATCTTGACTTCTTCCCGGCCAACCTTGGGGCTGTAAGTGACGAGCATGGTGAGCGCTTCCACCAACAGATCTCAGTTATGGAAAACAGATACCAAGGTAATTTCAACCCAAATATGATGGGAGATTATTGTTGGTTCCTGCAGAAGGAGAGCTCGTCATCCTACAAGTGACAAAGGAAGAGGACACACACCAAAGTTTCACTTAAGAACAGGAATTTGCCTTTCAGTAGTAACAACAAAATACTAACGCGCTTTGGGTGGATGGTTGGGCGCAGGGGTGGTAACTCCGCCAGCGGAATTCCGCTGTCTGTCTTAAGCCAGAATAAAGGAGGAAAGACATCCCTGTTCACTAATTATTTAAGTATGCTTAACATAAAACGTGGCACGGAAAAGTAGCTTAGACGGCTTTCGTAATAGAAGCGGGTGAGAAAAAAAATGAAAAATAGGGGTTTTCGGTTACACAAAATCTGGACGTGATAGAGAAATTCTGATATCAGATCTGAAATCAGCATCACCGCTTTAGTAGGAATCAGTAGTTCACGTGTCTGTAACAAAAAAAAAGTTGAAATTTGTTGCCTAGTGTTATATGTATCTGTTAATGTGTGCAAAATCTCAATCGCATAAGTTTTGAATTGTTGCAGTTATTAAATTTTCAATTAAGTAAAGTTTTTTTGTGGCCACCCGATATATATATATATATAGCTAATTCAGTTTTTTTTATATATCTTAATTTTATTTAAGGATTCAGTTGCTTAGTGTGAATTGATTGAGATGAGATAGTTGGGATAAATTTTCCAGTGAGCCATAATAATTTAAATGCAGGATATCAAGCACGGCCTACTGAAAATTTTTTTACAATTTGATGTACTTACAGATTCATTAAAATTTTTTATGGTTTATGCATTTCCTTAATTTAGTTACCATACAGGGTGTTTATCAGCACAACTCAATAACTGCTTAATGCTCTGGACACAGTAAACTTATGGTGAAATTTTATATGAATTTCAACCATGCATTATTCATTGGAGCCTCGTAAGAATGTGCAATATTTTCAGTTTTATACTCAAAGTAACATGGTAGGTAGGCTTTTTAGTGATAGGTTACTGTAAATATGTCATTCCCTTTCCAGGACAGTTTTCTGAATTGTAAATTGAACAAATTTTAGATTGTATTCAGATAGGAATTTGGAACCAGGAAAGTCCCAAGCAAGAACTCAGTTTTATATTTGGGAGAAAATGTTTTGAGAAAATGATGTTTCGGATTAATAATATGCATATGAGCCCACTTAATTGCTCATTGTTGCAAGGCATCACCAGAAGTTCAATGTGTAGAGCAGCATTTCTTAACCTGGGGGAAATTTCAGGAATCCAGGGAGGAAATTTTGTTTGGTGATCATATAATTAGTGTGCATTATAAGTCTACTAATGTTATTAAATTTTGTCTTCAAGGCTACTTTTTTCCATATCTTAATGGAGGGGGAAATCAGGTAGGGTTAACTGGTCGAAAGGGGAAATGACACAAAAAAGGTTAAGAACTGCTGGTTTAAAGCATTGGTAGTGTGTTCATTAGACTGATGATGATGATGATAAGTCCTAAGTGATTCTTCTGAGCTAGCTGATAGTTTTAGTTGTAACTTAAGCTATTTATCTATGCATGTAGGTACTAATTTTCATAATGTGTATTTTGATATACATTTAGTCTATACAGTATATTTATTTTTTCTCTAACTTGCAGATGGAATAAATTCTTCAAATCCAGTTTTTTAAGAAGCATTAGAAACACGGGTCATTTTTATTTCAAGTTTTTCCTTGCAGTTTTGGCGCTATTTTTCTTGGGTAAGACAGTGGGATGTGGTTTGAGGGATAGCTTGGGTAAATATATAGCTATTGTGTAGTTAATAGTTATCACTGACATAAGTCGCAAAACTTATCATATTCACTCCCTTATAGATGCAATTCGAGAAATTTGGAAATACAGTAATGAAAGGCAAAATGTGGATCATGTTCATCACCATTTGGATGCTGATATGCAAGCTAAATTGAGACTCTTTAGAGCACAGAGGAACTTTCATATTACTGGATTTTCTCTCGTCCTTTGGGGGTATGTAGCAAAACATTTCGCAAGTTATGGCATTTGGTTTGTTTAAATTAGATAATTAGATTGTGTGTGACTGACTGTATATATATATATATATATATATATATATATATATATATATATATATATATATATATATATATATATATATAGTGGACCTAGTTTTGGCCGTTTAAGGTGATAATGATTTAATTGTATGCAACGATTGATTAAGGCAATGACTGACTGATTTATAATGATAGGCTGGGTTAATAATTTATGATGTAATACAGTATCACCGATTGGAATGAATGGTTATTTGATTAGGTCCACCATACTATTGGAAGTGACCGAAATGGCAGCGAGGTCACCAGCTTTGGTTTACACCCAAAGCAAATTAATATTAAGGTTATGAAAGACACCTTACTTTTGTAGTTTATTATGAAAATAAATCCGTTATTTTATTCACTGTGATATAACAAAGAATTGACAGTAATTAATTGGTAGTTTTACGTTATGCTTATGGCATAGGCTTAGCTAATAAGATGAAATGTTAATAGCTTAATTGACACGTAATAAATAATGTAATACTCATCGATGGTATGTAAATGGCATGCGACATGTAACATTGAATAGGCCTAGTTAATGATATAAAGAATGCACGTGCGTTTGGTACATTGAATGGAATACTTGACACTGATTAAATAGGCTAAATGATGTGGCCTAATAATAATGGATTGAAATGCTTGCACAAATATCATTTATATATATAAGAACATCATGTGATGTTAAATGATTACGTCAAGAGAATATTTAACACACAAATATGACTTGAACATAATGACGGATGATACGCGGAAACAACGGTATTGAAATGACACTTGAATTGGATGATAGGCCTACTGCGTTCTTTCACGAGAGTCTGTTGGACGCGTGATTACACACTTTGGGAGTATAGCCTACCGTTCGGCGGTAGGCTAATGTTGGCTTCAAGAGTACTTACGAATATGATGTACTTAGCTTAGGGCGATGTAAAAACTTGAAGGCGGGCTGAAGACGAAACTATTACGCAGATTCTAGTTGTTGTTGTCCGTTAAGCCTCTTGAGATGATGGATGTAGGCTTCGTGGAGGCCTGAGGTGATGTTACTTCTCGAGGTGCAGGCTGGCCTTATAAGGTGCAGGTGTCGGCCTGGGATGCTGAATATATCTCGAGGAATGTAGAGAAACTTGAAGGCTGACCCGGCAAACTGCAGGCCCGAAGTGATTCCGGTTGGGCCTCGAAAGATTGCTTCTGCAGGTGGTCTGTAGCTCTTACGTGAAGACAAATTGTAGGCCCTGAAGAAAGTAGCGGCCGTGGCCCCCGGCCAGGGGGCCGGAAAGCGGTGGTGGACGTTCGATGGTGAGCGTATGGGTGAGTGAGAGTGAGTATAAGTGGAAGCTCCTTTTATACTGTAGGCCTGTGACGTAGACTTCATTCTTAAGACGCTTGTCCACGCATCTTTTGTTTGATAAAAGCTTACATTGGCGCCTCTTTGGGAAGAAACAGACGCTCCATTGTTTGACTCTTGCCCACGTGTGTTTTCCAAGTTCTTTGATGAAGCGTGGAAGTAAAGTATTTCTGTCTATTTGTTGGTCTATTTCTTGTCGATCCGCTACATTATATATATAATATATATAATATATATATATATACAGAGTGTCCCAAAACAACGTATACATTTTTAAAAAACTTATAACAGGCGAACCCACTAACGGATTCAGATGATTTTTATTTCTTTTTATAGGTAAAATATACAACTTCGAAATAATAGATAGTTTAATTTGTTTTAAACACGTAAGTGTTCGAAATGTCGACCATTGACATCAATGCACCACTGCGCTCTTTGATTCACTGATTGGCAGACTTCAACAAAAATGTTTGTAGGGATATTTCTACACGCTTCTTCAACTGTGCTCTTTAGTTGTTCAAGTGATGTAGGTCTTCTACTGTATACTTCATTTTTCAAATGACCCCATAAAAAAAAGTCAAGTGGGTTCAAATCTGGTGAATGTGGTGGATACTCGATACTACCTCGTCGTCCGATCCACCGATAATGAAATGTTTCATCAAGGTAGTTCCTGACATCCTGATGGTAATGAGGAGGTGCTCCATCTTGTTGAAAGTAAATGTCCTCATCTCCGTATAACTGTCGAATTGCAGGAAAACCTTTTCCCCGAAGCATGTTGAGGTAGCTATGGCCAGTAACTGTACCATCGAAAAAGAATGGACCAACCAAACCTTTGGAAGAAAAACCACACCAGTCAGTTATACCCGGTAAATTTACATGTCGTTCCACATAAATGTGTGGATTTTCTTGTGACCAGTATGTGCAATTATGACGATTAATTATACCATTCAACTTAAATGTAGCCTCATCAGACCACACAATTTTGTCCGCAAATTGGCCATCTTCTGTGTTTTTTTACTCGAAACCATTCGCAAAACTGGATTCTGCGATCCGGATCATCCTCATTCAAGGCATGTAATAATCTCGGGATGTAAGATTTCCATTTAGCATTCTTCAGAATTCTGTGGACACTTGTCTTACTTTTCCCTGTTTCACGAGCACATTGTCTCACAGATTTTCTTGGTGATCGGTTGAATACCTGTAGCACTTCATCAGAAGTGTTAGCATCTGTTGATGTCTTTGGACGCCAGTCGCTTGCTTGTACATATCATGCACAGTACTGTATACTTCAAATTTCTCACAGATACGTGAAATGGTAAGTCGAGTTGGAGGATTAGTTCCAAAATTGTCTCTCCACTGTTGTTGAACCTTTGATATCTTCTCAACTTTAAAATACGACTTTAGTATCCATTTTCGTTGCTCAAATGATAAGCGCACACTTCCATTTTCCATGTTTACTGTAGGCAGGCAAGGCTATTAATAATTTCGATTTTGTATCTCCTTAGGCTAGCCAAGGCTGTTAACAATTTTGCTTTTGTATCTCCTTAGGCTATAGGCTATAAAAAGAAATAAAAATCATCTGAATCTGTTAGTGGGTTCTCCTGTTATAAATTTTTAAAAAATGTATACGTTGTTTTGGGACACACTGTATATATATTAGTGTCCCAATTTTATTTGTTCCTGAAGTTTGTCATGCACACACCCCTAATTTCTTCCACTTGTGAAAACATGCCAGCAAGATGAATTTCATTCGTGTTCTTTAATTTTAAGGGTCCCCTCAAACCATGTGTTACTATTGCTGAATGGCTACTCTCTACCTTATACTAATTGTAGCATATTTCTTTTCAGGTTATGGATACAAGAAAGCAGGAGACTGTGTGGTTGGTGGCGGTGTTGCGAAATGAACCCCTGGAAACGCTGTGTCAACTCCTGACAGTGGGAGATGTTCTTCGACGTCTGTTCTTCACTCGGAAGAAAAAAACGTCCATGGCGGAAGCTGCCAATGTGGTAGCTGATGAGGTTATGGCGGTGTGGGCTCGGGCATCTATTCCGACCTCCCACAAGCCCAAGTGCGTCGAGAGGATCAAGGCCCTCTCCACGGACTACGAGAAGGTTGCCAGAAACCGAAACCGTGGGGGAGAGAAGCAACTGGAGTGGGAAAAGGGATTCCAAGCCAACCTGAATACACTGTTCGAAACAGCTCATGCCAACGCCATGAAACTCATCAAAGTCCCCGAAGATCGAGACTTTCTGAATGACCAGCAAACCGTGCGGAAGATGTACATCGGAGGAGAGGACCTGGAGTTTGCTCGCAGGCAGCGGAGCGGGAGAAACGCCGAGCAGCTGAAGAGAAGAGGAAGAAGAAAAGCCGCGAAGAGATGGACTCACTGCAAGCAAAAGGAATGGTGAAAAGTGGGTCTTCTTCTTCTTCTTCGGAGTCTATGGCCGAAGCATCCAATGATGATGTCCAATATTCCTCTCCTGGTCCTTCGGCTCCTCAATCCGCTCCCAAGGACGGCCAAGTGTCGGCAAGGAGGATCATCCAATATCCCAATTTTGCTGCAGCCCTGGATCGAACTGGAACCTCAGTACGCCAAGCGATGCACATTGTGGCTCCAGCACTCGCTGCCGCGGGAGTTGAGTTATCCTCGGTCACCTTGTCCAAATCAAGTCTTCACCGTTCACGGCAGAAGTCCAGGAAGAACTTGGCAGCTGGAATCAAGACCGAGTTCAATCCTGATACGCCGCTTGTCGTCCACTTTGATGGCAAACTCCTCCCTGATTCGGATGGAGGGAAATCGGATCGCATACCAGTGCTGGTCAGCGGGAAGAATCTTGAGAAGTTGTTGGTGATCCCAAAAATCCCTGACAGCACGGGACAGCGGATGGCTGGAGCTGTTCTGAAGGTGCTGGACGATTGGCCGCAAGTTCAACCATGGATTGCCGGTCTCTGCTTCGCCACAACAGCGGCGAATACCGGTATTCACAGCGGCGCTTGTACGATTATCCAGGACCAAATGCACAGCCGCGTTCTTTTCCTGGCTTGCAGACACCACATGATGGAATTGGTAATCACCTCAGTCTTTGACCTGTTCTTCAGGTTTCTGGCCCGAAATTGCGCTGTTCGCTCGCTTCAAATCCCAGTGGGAGTTCATCGACCAGAAGCAGGCTTCTCCGTTCAACGGCGATGGCCCAAGCGACATCCTTTCGGAATGGGTGGCGTTGAAAAAAGAGCAGATTGTCCACTTCATTGAAGACCAGCTTGAAGTTGGCCACCCAAGAGACGATTACCGGGAGTTCCTGATCCTCGCTCTGGTCTTCCTCGATGGTCATGGCAAACGAGATCTCCGGTACAATCGTCCTGGAGCATACCACCGGGCCAGGTGGATGGCCAAAGGCATTTACTGTCTTAAGATGTTCATTAGGGTGCCACTTATTTGGGGTGTTTTTCATTTTTTGGGAATTTCTATCAGGACGGGCGCATTTCTGGTGTCATTCCGTCTAAAAACATTGTGTGTAAAATATTTTTGAAATAAAATAATAATTAGAACTGCCTCAACGAGGTCAAAGTTTATACTTTTTGTCGAAAAGTACTCATGGCGTTCTGTTATCATGTCAGTTTTCGTTTCGATAGCTGCTGTAGTTTCTGAGTTGAAAAATGATAACAGACAGACGGTCAGAGTCGTTGGTTTAGTCTTCCGCACTGGTGTACAGAAGACTAAAATGAGGTATTATACAGGGTGTAACACGAGTTTATCCAAATATTGATACAGGCGAAAGAACATGTTATTCTAAGTAGAAAATGGGTTGGGACGAGTTTTGCCAACACTAACAGTGTTTCATTCTCTTTTTCAGTGAGTTCTGAAACGACGTGATGGCTTCGGCAACAAGATCTAAAACAGCAGTCTATCTCCTGGGGACCGTGGACCACAGCATCACAGGAAGCATGCTGCCTACGGGAAAGCAGGCGCTTCAGTACTTTTTCCACCTTCACCTTGACGTCAAGAAGCCGATCAAGGAAGCAGCCGCTGAGACAGTGACCGCAGTCAAGGAATTCTGGGAGCGGTCCCGTATTCCTACGCAGAAAGACCAACGCGCAAGGGACAAGGTTCTCCGAATGTACGAGAAGTGGCGGGCTCTGAACAAGAACTCGAAACGGCGCACTGTGACCCAAATCAGGAACGAGGCCGAGTTCCTCTCATCCCTTGACCGCTTCTTCGACATCGCACACGAACAGGCGATGTCGATGATCACAATCGAAGAGGACAGGGAGTTCCTGACGGGACAAAGGGCCGAGGTGCGGCGCGGCCGCATCTCCTCCACACGTGACATGACGCTGCACACTGAGGAGGAGCGTGCGAGGAGACAGGAAGCGGAAAGGAGCCGCCGGCAAGATGATGAAAGGGCGAACAGAGAGAGCCGAGAAGAACTCGTCGAACTGGCATCGAGCTCCAGCTCAGGTGCAAGCAGCCCGACTCGGTCACCGACACGGCGTCGTCGCCGAGAAGAAGAGGAAGAGCTCTCTCTCCCGGGCCCGTCCACGTCGAATGCAGAAGCATCTACGACCCCTTTACCACCCAAGCGATTCCGCGCGTCGAAAAAGATGATCACCCCTGATCTCTCCGCAGCGATGGATCGGACGAAACTTACCGACCGAGAAGGTGTTTTTTTGCTGTCGGCGGCTGCGAGGAGCTTGGGCCACGACCCTGAGGAGCTGGTCTTGAACCGCGAATCCTCCCGCCGCGACCGAGCAAAGTTCCGTGCTATGGCAGCAGCGGAAATGAAGGCAGCCTTCCATCCTACTGTGCCGCTGACCGTTCACTGGGACGGGAAAATCGTACCAGCGGCTGACGGAGGCCCTGCTGAAGATCGCCTTCCAGTTCTGGTGTCTAGGGAGAACGTCGACAAGCTTCTGGCTGTGCCCAGCCTCCCCGACGGCACCGGCCGCGCCATGGCGGAAGCCGTCCTCTCTGCCCTCGAGGATTGGGACATCAAGGGACGGATCTGTGCCCTCTCTTTTGACACCACCGCCTCAAACACAGGACTCTCAGGAGGAGCTTGCTATATCATTGAGCAGAAACTCGAGAAGACAGTGCTTCATTTGGCTTGCCGCCACCACATCCACGAACTGGTGTGCGAGAAGGCATTCACGGCGTGCCTCGGTCCCTCTACTGGTCCTGACATCCTCCTGTTCAAACGATTCGCCGCCCAGTGGGACTTCATCGATCAAACCAAAGCGAAGCCCTTCGAGGATGGAACCATGCCGCAGCACCTGAAGGACGCCCGCGACGACCTGCTGATCGAATTCAGCCGCCTCCTCGACGGTCAACATCCACGTGATGACTACAGGGAACTTCTGGAGCTCTCTGTAATTGTGCTGGGCGGTCCGAACAAGCGGGGTGCCCGGTTCGCTCGTCCCGGCGCCTTCCATCGCGCGCGCTGGATGGCAAAAGTCATCTATGCCATCAAATGTTCCTGTTCCGGGAACAGTTTCAGATGTCGTCAGGCGAAGCGGCTGGAATCCGGCGATTCACCATCTTCGCCGTGTCCATCTACGTGACGGCCTGGTACAAAGCGCCGCTCCCGGCAACGGCCCCAGCCGCGGACCTCGCGCTGCTCAAGGCCCTCGTCTATTATCCGGACTCAGCGGTGGCCAAGGCGACGGCGACAGTCTTCGCCAGGCACCTATGGTACTTGAGCGAGCGCCTCGTCACCCTGGCCATCTTCGACGAGGGTATCGACTTGGCGACAAAGCGGGAGATGATTAAAGCGATGGAAGGATCGGAGGATCCCCCGCGGCGTATCAATGTGGACCTGTCCACCGCCTCAATCGCCAACAATACATTGGCCAAGTTCACAACGACTACATCAAAGGAGTTCTTCAAGGTTCTGGACATCAGCACCGCCTTCCTGCTCAAGGATCCGGAGGAGTGGCGGACGGACCCAGCCTTCATCGCCGCATCCCGCCGAGTCCAGGCCCTTCAAGTTGTCAATGACTTCGCGGAGCGCGGGGTGGCGTTGATGCAGTCTTTCAACCTGGCCCTTACCAAGAGTGAAGACCAAAGGCAGTTCCTCTTACAAGTGGTCGAGAAGCACCGCTGTGACTTCCCAACCGCCCGCAAGTCCACCGTGACCTCTGCAAAGTAGGCAACAATGAGAGGGAGATGGGCGCCCATGATACCCCCCCCCCCCTTGAGGGGCTAATACTCGAGTTGAGGGGGACCTAGAGTTGAAAGTATGAAGTCCAGTTATATGTTTTAGGTCAAGATTAGTAGCTTGAACAAACTAGAAGTGATATTTATTTGCTAGAGGCATAGAACATCATGATCTAAAATTTCTACTTTTCGAGAAAATATACAAACTTTGACCGTATTGAGGCAGTTCTAAATATTGTTTTATTTCAAAAATATTTTACACGATATTTTTTGACAAAATGGAACCAGAAACGCGCCCGTCCCGATAAAAATTCAAACTTTCGAAAATAAGTGTCACCCTAATGTTCATCTTCCGAAGCCAATGCCACCTGACCGCTCACGAGGTCCGGTCACTACGCAGGATAAACGTCTTTGCCGTCACCATCTACCTCCAGAGGTGGTTCGAGGCTCCATTGATGGCGGACGCGCCCGTCAATGACCTGGAGCTGTTGGAGGACCTAGAGCGGTACAAGGCGGTGGATCATGATGTAGGTACCGCCGCATTGACGAAATTCCGGGGCCACCTCTGGTACCTAAGCGAAAATTTAGCCGGACTCGCTATGTTCTCCTCCAAAACCACCGATGCAGAGAAGACGGCCATGCTCCAAAACCTGCACAAGAAGACCGAAAACCCAAAAGATCTGCGTCGGCTGGAAGGAAAGAGTGTCTTGACCATGAGATGGTCGGATTTGAGCACCTTGGTCACGAAAAGGACTCAAAACCTTTTTCATTGCCTGAAGCTGCCGGTTCCAAAAACCCCCAAAGATCTCGAAGGATGTGCACTATCGTTGAAGTCTGTGAACGACGCGGCAGAACGGGTGGTGAAACTGGCGGAAGATTTCAACGAGGGCCTGACAAAAAACGAGGAGGAACGGCAGCTCGTGTACCAAGTCGTCGAATACCACCGCCAGCAGTTCCCCTCAGCAGACAAAACGATCTTCTGTCCCCCGAAATGAAATGTGCCATTAGGAAGAATTTCCATTTCCTTTAATTTAGTCATTAGAAAGAATTTACATTTCATTCTTCCATTCTAGAATGATTAATGCTGAGCATTTACGTTTGTTCATATAGGGTCGAATAAACAAGGTCAATGAGGGGACCCTTCCCCTCCTAATAGGCCAATGAAATTTTGCCCATTTTTTCTTTTCTTCAAGTGTAATTAATTAAAGGGGTGTGCGATTTGACTTGCAAATTTTTATTTTCACATGTGAGGCTGGGACACCCTAAATTATATATATATATATATATATATTAGTGGACCCTCCTTTAATGAAAGGATCTTTTAGCAAAATACCCTCACAAGCTCCCATTATTTCTTTTAATAAAAAAAATTCATATTGCAAAAAATTTACAAAATTGCGAAAAATGTGGAAATTACGTGATACCTGAGTGAGAATGACGCGCTGCCCAACTTTTTGGCCAATCACAGTGCATCTCTTAATCACTGACCCACGCCAGAGAGCAGACATATTCATATATGCTGGCTTTGTTTACATCTTGGTGGTGTGCTGATAACGATAACATCCAATCATGCTCACTGTGACTTATTTGTGATTTTAACAAGTTTCTGTGCAATTTTTGTGCAAGTTTTATAAATTTATTACAAATGGCTTCTAAAGTGAATGTTAATAAAACCAGAGAGAGTAGAAAAGTGATTTCTGTGCAAACAAAGTTAGAAATAATAACCAACCATGAAGATGGTGTTAAGAGTGGCATGCTAGCTTATTGACTATGGGCTACCACCATCGACTATTTCTACCATCCTAAAGCAAAAAGATAAATTTAAAGCAGCCAAAGTTAAGGATGCATCAACGAGTGTGTTCAAAGGTAGATCACTAATTGTGGAAATGGAGAAACACTTAATGATTTAGATCAGGGAAAAGCAAATGAAAGGTGAGATAGTGAGTGGCCAGTTTATTTGTGAAAGGGCTAGAGAAATCTATGAGCACCTAAAACGTGATTCCCCCCAAACATCTGATACATAATTTGAACACTTAAGACCAGTAATGGGTGGTTTGAGAAGTTCAAGAGATCAGAAATTAAAAGTGTTGTGACGCATGGGGAAGCTGCAAGTGCAGACAAAGAAGCAGCTAAAGATTTTAAAACTGAATTTGGTGAATTTGTGGAAGACTACCTTCCTCAGCAAGTCTTCAATGTGGATGAGACTGGCCTCTTTTGGAAGAAGATGCCAAGGAGAACTTACATCACCAAAAATGAAGCTGCTTTGCCAGGGCATAAGCCTATGAAGGACAGGCTGACTTTGTTGCTTGGTGGTAATGCTTCAGGTGACTTTAAGCTGAAGCCAATGCTTGTTTATCATTCAGAAAACCCCAGGGTATTCAAGCAACAGAAGATTTTGAGGGGCCAACTGGGGGTTTATTGGAAGTCCAACCATAAGGCCTGGGTGACTAGGCAACTGTTTAATGAATGGGTATTGGAGGTTTTTTGTCCTGTGGAGAATTACCTGACCACCACGAAGCTACCATTGAAGGCGTTACTCCTTCTAGACAATGCTCCTGGCCATGACCCTGAACTTGCCCTTTCTTTAGAGGCCCAATTTGGCTTCATCAAAGTAAAAATTTTGCCTCCAAACACCACTTCTTTGTTGCAGCCAATGGACCAACAAATCAGTCACTTTCACTTTTAAGAAGCTGTACATGATGATGATGATGATTAAAAAATGTCACCAGGAAACATCAGGTGAAGATGCCATACCTCTGAAAGAATTTTGGAAGACAAAAGTTCAACATCCTGGAGGCTGTAAGACTCATTGTTGCAGCATGGCAGGAAGTGTCAACTTGCTGCACGAATGTTTCTTGGAAAAATCTGTGGCCAGCATCCAGCATGACTGAGGGATTGGAAGATGAGGTTGTTATAGGGAGAGAAATTGTGTCCATTGGTCAGTCAATGGGCCTTGAAGTGGATGAGGAGGATGTGGAAGACCTGGTCCAGTCTCATGAAAGGGAGCTCACCCCTGAAGACCTGCAACAATTGGAGGCTATGATAGAATATGACAGTGGAGAAGAAGAAAGAGAAAAGGATGACCATATGTCCACTGCAGAGATTAAGGACATTCTTTATTATTGGGAGAAGGTGAAGAAATTGGCTGCAAGACAACCCTCCATAGAAGAGACAGCTTCAAAACTATGCATACGAGGACAAAGTGATCTCATATTTCAAGAACCAACTGATGCACAGGAGAAAAAATGCACCTCGGACAACGGTGGACAGTTTTTTGGTAAAAAGACAGCCAGATAGTGGGCCCCCTCAGTCACCAAAAAGAAAGAAATTGGCTTCTCCTGAGTCAACATCATTTGAAGAACCATGACCTGTGAACCACCAAAGGTTTTTATGGAAGGAGCCTCTCCTTCCAAGCAACATTAAGTTTTCGACACCTTCACCACTCCTCCATTAAGCTACTTAAACAAAAATCTTTGCAGCTAAAAGTAAGTTTTTGTTTATTTTCTATTTATTTTATTAATAATATGTATTGTTTAGTTGGCAGGTAAGATCCCTTGAATATCCTGTTATAAAATTTTTCACTTGCCATCTGAAGGTCTTGGAACCAATTACCCATTTACATGTATTTCCCATAAATGGAACCAATTACGTTCGTTATCCCAGGGTCCACTGTGTGTATATATATATATAATATATATATATATATATATATATATATATATATATATATAATATATATATATATATAAACTGTCAACTTTGAAAATTCCATAACATTCACAAATGTTCTTAACTTTGCACTAATCTCATGAAAGCTGACACGAGGTTTGAAAGATTTGTAATTGTAGAGTGATCGTAGATTGTTTTAATTTAAGTAGTTTATGATGGGTGAATGGCTTGATGTGATAGACGCAATTTAATTGTAAATAGAGTTCTGCAGCGCCTTGCGACACTCATCTCGCGTCTCGCTGTGGCTTTGGCAGAGAAGGAGGCGGCGATGAGACAGGCTGAGAGTGCTTCTACAGCAGCGTCACAGCTTATGGATAAAAAGAAAGTCAAGGCAGATTCTGATGAAAACGCAGACCAAAAAGAGGCCAACACCAACAATGAGATGAAGGAACTCAGAGAAGGTGATTCATTTAAAATGCTGGTAATAGTTGTCTTCTAAATAAATACTCTTATCCGAGGAATAGGTTCTGAACATGTTGGTCCTCTATTAAGTATTTAAATACTGTATTTAACTCCTTCATTTCTTCGCGCAAAATGTTATATTTTACGCTGGTTACTACGATGTACCAGGTGCGTCAAAGGACTGTAGTAGTTAAAAGATTGCACATATTGTATTCTAATATCTTTTCTGATCCTTCTTTTTTTCTTTTTGTTCATAATTATGGTGTGCATTTTGTTTTAGCACGTTTGGTAGTGGATTTTAATTGTTCTTGCCACGAGTGTATGAAGTGGAACTATGCCATTTTGAGTAATCTTGCACAACAGTTTGAATAGGTTTATTATTGCTTACGGGGGCCCCAAAAAACTAACAAAAACTCGGGAAGGGGGGGTCCAAGGGTTGAAACGCGCGAGCTCAGAATTAAACATCGTCAGAATGACACTTATAATGAATCCTAGATATTTTTAATTGGGTGAACAGTTGAATTGTTAGTTTTTTATAAAGAAATTCGAAGTAGGTTCTGTGCTGCAATAGATTCTGGTAAAAAAAAAAAAGAAGAATGCTGCAATTGCAACCTATTATAATAACCATAAACAACTTCATATTAATTTTTATGAATTTGCGTGTATGTGTATTACATTTGTGTAGAGAGATGTCATCTTAAATTTAATTTTAATGGTTACAGTATTTGTATGGGTGCCCGGTAGCTCAATGTGATTATGGTGGCAGTGAAGTTTTAGTTCGCTCCTGCCGTCCTGCGTGCTGGCCCATGGGTTGGTTGAGTAGGCTGCTTACCCTGTCATTGCTCGGACTAAAGGCGACCCCTGGGGCGCACTCGCCCTCACATCGTGGGAAAATGAGTTTCCAACGTTGCCTTTTTGTTATTTGTACAGTATTTGTATAAATATGTACGCGCCTCGGTGGTGTAGTGGTGAGCATCGCTGACTACGAATCCATCGGCCCTGGGATTGAGACCCGGTGACGGCAGGCGGCGCGCAGCAAAAACCCAGCTGTTCATCTTTCCACATAATAAAAGAAAGTGGTTGGTAGATAAATGGGTACCCTGAGTAGCCTAGTGGTTAAGACGCTGGGCTGCTGGTGGGGAGTGGTTCGGATTCCACAGTGAAAAGCTTAACGTTCGTTAGAATGAAGAATTCAGGCGGAAGCAAACCAAAGGTTACTATTAGAATGTATTGGAAATTGAAGATACACTTTTCCGCGATTTTAAGAAAGTTTGTGGTGAATGAATTTTTTTCATTCCTTTAGTGTTTTAGCATCAGATTATGTTTTTTAAAAGCTTCATTACATTATTGTAACTATAATGTGCGTGTTCGGTCGACGAAATCCGTCTTGACGGCCTTTTAATTGTGAAAATGGGTAAAATTAACACTGAATTTTATCACACTTATGAGTGCTTCGCATTTGATGGTAATTGTATTTAAAGTGGTTGCGGGTGGATTATTTATCGGGTCATGAATTAGGGTAGAAAATTGGCGTTTGAGTGAATGTAGATAATAGTATTTTATCATGTACGAGTAAAACTCATTAGGATTGTTGCGAATTTCAGAGAATCGGAGGTTGGAAGCTGAGTACAAGGCGGCTCTGAAACAAGCTACGTCAGTGACTCAGGAGTACTATCGTCTTTTGGAAGAACATTCCAAACTTCAGGAGGACATAAAGCAGCTCACTAGCGAAGAAGGGTCGAAGAAAGAGGATTAGGTCGTTTTCTTTTTATGACACCATTTCTCTCTCAATTATACGAGTTTAGATTCCTTGATGAAAATGTTTAACCTCAAAATAATTACATTGAGGAAGAATTATAAATGCAATATATTATTATTTGATTTTCGACGTATTGCGCGAAATATTGTGCGGATTAATACCTTTCTCTTATGGCGAGTTATGATTTCTGCAAACTTTTTATACTAATATTTACCAAATGAATAGAAGTTATATATATATATATATATATATATATATATATATATATATATATATAATATATATATATATATATATATACAGGGTGGGCGGAAAGTAGCTCCCTATTTTGGATTGGTAACAAAATATGTATATTATCCATTTATTTCAGAAGAAATAATATGACAAGGTAGGCATACATGGTAGGTTTTCTCTAAAATTCAATGTGGGCTCCAACACTTTCCACCAGCTTCTGGAGCCGCCCAGGAATGGCGTCCACTGACTTTAGCAGGAATTCCGGCGGGATGAAGGACATGACTTCCCGAATTCGGTCCTCCAGTTCTTCCAATGTCCTCGGTTTGGTGCGGTAGACTTCTTCCTTTACCCACCCCCAAAGAAAGAAGTCGCACGGTTACCACTGAAAAACGGCAGAATCGGTTCAGTGTAACGGTGTGGTGTGGTATGACCTCAGATCAGGTTGTGGGCCCGTTCCTTCTGCGCAACACCATGAATGCTGAGCGGTACCTTGCTATGTTGCGAAACGAGGTCTGGCCGGTTGTCAGCACATGGGAGAACATCGACGATCTGATATTTATGCAAGATGGCGCCCCTCCGCACTTCGCTCTTGTTGTCCGTGAGTGGCTGGATGCCCACTTCCCTGGGCGTTGGATGGGTCGTCGTGGTCCACATCAATGGCCAGCCAGGAGCCCCGACTTGACACCGTGCGACTTCTTTCTTTGGGGGTGGGTAAAGGAAGAAGTCTACCGCACCAAACCGAGGACATTGGAAGAACTGGAGGACCGAATTCGGGAAGTCATGTCCTCCATCCCGCCGGAGTTCCTGCTAAAGTCAGTGGACACCATTCCTGGGCGGCTCCAGAAGCTGGTGGAAAGAGTTGGAGCCCACATTGAATTTTAGAGAAAACCTACCATGTATGCCTACCTTTTCATATTATTTCTTCTGAAATAAATGGATAATATACGTATTTTTTTACCAATCCAAAATAGGGAGCTACTTTCCGCCCACCCTGTATATCCCCGCAAGGGGGTTCTAAGCTCGTGCTCTTGAGTGCTCTTTGTGCTCGTTTGTACGTGCTTGTTCCTGGAGGTTTCACGTGCGCCCTCCCGGCCCTAGCACCCAAGGATGATGGGGCTCGACCCTGCAGTCCTTGTCATCCTTGGTCTTTTTCCACTTCGACTGTCCCTTCCACCCTTTCTTTTTCCTCTGTCTTTCCTCTCCCTTTTTCTTTGTTTTTCCGCTGAGATATGCCCTTTTAAATAGAGGCGAATCGGTTCTTCCTGAACTTAAAAAAAAAAATATATATATATATATATGTTAAACACAGACCGTGCATGGAACAAGGAACTCTTCTGGGAAAATTAAATCCACTATAGTCCGGATAAGTAATGGTAAATGACAAATACCATAGTTTTTTCTTTTTCATGATTTTAGCCCGACGTGGGCAACGGGTCTCTCGCAAAGAGATCCCATAAATATAGCTTCCCTCACCAGCTATCTGCAAAGCAGACAGGATCCAGCTTTGGGACATGGATCTAGGGTTTAAAGCAAGCCTAGATCCCTACATTCAGAACCCCTATATAAGTAAAAGACTCGTTGCATTCACGTCGTGTTGAATAAATCAAAGAAAAAGGGGGTAACTATTGTATTTTTAGCCAAAAAAACCAAAACTTAAACCTCAACCGGGACATTGAGCGTCCACTTTTCAAGGCACGAAACACGTCCGTTTAGTATACACAAACTCAGAATGGTTCCCTGAGAACATTATATGTTAAACACAGACCGTGCATGGAACAAGGAACTCTTCTGGGAAAATTAAATCCACTATAGTCCGGATAAGTAATGGTAAATGACAAATACCATAGTTTTTTCTTTTTCATGATTTTAGCCCGACGTGGGCAACGGGTCTCTCGCAAAGAGATCCCATAAATATAGCTTCCCTCACCAGCTATCTGCAAAGCAGACAGGATCCAGCTTTGGGACCCTAGATCCATGTCCCAAAGCTGGATCCTGTCTGCTTTGCAGATAGCTGGTGAGGGAAGCTATATTTATGGGATCTCTTTGCGAGAGACCCGTTGCCCACGTCGGGCTAAAATCATGAAAAAGAAAAAACTATGGTATTTGTCATTTACCATTACTTATCCGGACTATAGTGGATTTAATTTTCCCAGAAGAGTTCCTTGTTCCATGCACGGTCTGTGTTTAACATATAATGTTCTCAGGGAACCATTCTGAGTTTGTGTATACTAAACGGACGTGTTTCGTGCCTTGAAAAGTGGACGCTCAATGTCCCGGTTGAGGTTTAAGTTTTGGTTTTTTTGGCTAAAAATACAATAGTTACCCCCTTTTTCTTTGATTTATTCAACACGACGTGAATGCAACGAGTCTTTTACTTATATAGGGGTTCTGAATGTAGGGATCTAGGCTTGCTTTAAACCCTAGATCCATGTCCCAAAGCTGGATCCTGTCTGCTTTGCAGATAGCTGGTGAGGGAAGCTATATTTATGGGATCTCTTTGCGAGAGACCCGTTGCCCACGTCGGGCTAAAATCATGAAAAAGAAAAAACTATGGTATTTGTCATTTACCATTACTTATCCGGACTATAGTGGATTTAATTTTCCCAGAAGAGTTCCTTGTTCCATGCACGGTCTGTGTTTAACATATAATGTTCTCAGGGAACCATTCTGAGTTTGTGTATATATATATATATATATATATTAGGGTGGTCCATAAAATTGAAGTTTTGATTTTTTGTTATTGCCGGGCGGTAGCTTGTGAGGATGAATGAGGAAACACCTCGCCAATTTTTTCCCAAATCAATCACTTTTTAGGGGTAGCACACTACTTCATTTTTGCACTTTTGCACTACCTAGTAGATTTACTTGTATATTATGTTCCAGTTCCAGTAATACATCTTTTCCTTGACAGATTATTGGTGTAGTGTTCATTGGTTGTGTTTAGTGGTTGGATATATGATGACTCAAGTTCGAAGCTTTTGCTTTTATCTCCTTGAAGGAGATAAAGTGAAGGACAAGCTTCTTGGAAGCAAATTACCATCACGTGGAGAAGTATTGTCATGCTTCCTTCATCACCACACTAATCTCAAGAAGGAGTTGAAGGAAAGTGCTCAAGTAGTGTGGGGTCAACTTGAAATATTTTGGAACAAAGCTCGAATCCCGACAAGGGAAAAATACAAAGGAATCCAAAAGATCTTGGACCTTCACCAAGATTGGATCAAAATAAAAAAAGGACGAATGAGGAGGAGCCAGAAGCAGGTGAGTTGGATGATCAATGATAAATAAAATAGTTTCTCGAGAGTATGACATATTATACTGTACAATAGTCAATACATTTATCATATATATATTATATATATTTATTATTTATATTTAGGTGTACAACGAAGAGGGATTCAAGGAGACACTTCGGAACCTATTTGATATGGCACATGCTGATGCCTTGTCTCTAATCAAAAACCCAGAAGACAAGGCCTTCTTGCTGGCCCTGCGAGAGCCTGGAAGAGGGGGATGCATGGTGGGAGTAGACAGAAAAACAGCAGAAAAAGAAAA
Source organism: Bathynomus jamesi (assembly GCA_023014485.1). Classification (NCBI taxonomy): domain Eukaryota; kingdom Metazoa; phylum Arthropoda; class Malacostraca; order Isopoda; family Cirolanidae; genus Bathynomus; species Bathynomus jamesi. The sequence continues at coordinate 141,521 of JAJOZX010001378.1, read as the reverse complement.
ACAAGCTGCCCACAGGAAGATGGAGGAGGAGATGCGAAAGAGAAAGGTGAGATTGTTCTTCAAATTCCTACTTTCATTTGATTGCAATGATTAGGTTGTTCGTTAACACTAATTGTCCATTTTCTTCGATTGTATTGCAGGCAGTCAATGAAGGTGCATTAACGTCGGGTACAGCAGTATTGGTGTCCTCAACAGAATCCTCAGTCACTGACGAGTCATCCTCCACCGAAGATGAATGGGCAAAAGGTGGAAAGCGACCTCCAAAACAGGTGAAAAGAGTCAAGAATGTGATAACATCAAATCTAGCTGCTGCCCTAGATCGGACACACACTACGGACAGGATGGCAACCTACATAATAGCAGAGACTGCATTGAGCCTTGGCCACAGCCCAATGAATTTTAACATCACCCGGACCTCCATCAAACGGCAGAGAGAACGACATCGGATCATGATCTGCAGTAGCCTAAAAGCTTCCTTTCAGTCCGGTCCTGCAATCATCCACTGGGATGGAAAACTTATTCCAGACCTCCTCAACACCAGAGACCATGCGCATGTGGATCGGCTGCCTGTGCTCATTTCCTCCTTTTCGGGTCAATCTCAGCTCCTTGGAGTCCCCAAAATACCAACTGGATCAGGAGAACACCAAGCCAGCGCAGTTTTTGAATTATTGACTGATTGGGGCCTCGAAGAATCTGTCGTGGGGATGTGTTTCGACACCACTGCCTCCAATGCTGGTCGTTTGAATGGAGCGTGTGTGTTGTTGGAGCAGAAGTTGAGAAAGACCTTCTCCATTTTGCCTGCCGTCATCACATCATGGAAGTGATGATCGGTGGAGTTTTCACTGCTTGCTATGGCCCAATGAGTGGACCTGATGTTCCATTGTTCAGCAGGTTTCAGAGCAAATGGACCTTCATCGACACAGGAACATACGGCACCGGATGGGATGATGAAGAGGTGCATCGACTCTTGGCCCCCATTAGAGATTGGATTCTCCGCTTTGCTGAGGAAAAACACTCCTCAAAATCCTTTCGAGATGACTATCAGGAATTCCTCGATCTGTCCATCATTTTCTTGGGAGGGAGCATTGACAACTACACCTTCAAGCGACCTTGCCCCATGCACCAAGCCAGATGGTTTTCTAAGGTGATCTATTCATTGAAGATGTGGCTGTTCAGGGGACAAATCCCAGCCCTCACTCCACGAGAACAAAAGTGTCTTAAGGATGTCAGTGTCTTCGCTGTTTCCATCTACCTGCAGGCATGGATGACAGCGCCAATAGCTGCTGCTGCGCCTCGCAGCGACCTCAGTCTTCTGCAGAGTCTTCGGGAATACCATGACCCCCAAAATTTCGGAAGTGGCATTAAAAAAACTCAGCTGTCATCTTTGGTATCTTTCGGAGGAGATGGTGGGCCTCGCGATTTTCGATCCTGAGGTGTCTGAAGAGACTAAAACAGCAATGGTGAAGGCGATGGAGGAAGTTGAAGGAAAGCCTGATTACCAGAAGAGAAGGAAAGGTGTTGCTGAGGGGGCTTCAATCGAGTCACTAGCAACAGCAAACTCAAAAAGACTGCTGTTGTCTCTGGGGTCAGGTGTGGGATACCTGAGGAAGGAGGTGCGGGATTGGGACAGTGATCCTGATTACCAAATAGCGAAGAAATCAGTGGCAAACCTCTCTGTCGTGAACGATCATGCAGAGAGGGGTTGCTCTCATTAATGAATACAACGGCTGCCACACCAGGAATGAGGAACAACTGCAGTATCTCCTGCAAGTTGTTGCTAACTACAGGAAGCAGTTTCCTCAACCACTGAAGTCAGCCTGGCAACTGGGCGAGAAAACAAAGATCAAATGAGGTGCAGAGGGAATTGTTAGTCAATTCATTTCGGAATTGTTAGTTACCCTAATAGTCATGTACTGTCACCAAGATTAACTTTGCTGTGATTTTCAGATTATACCAAAACTTCAAGTGTCATGTGCTACCCCTACAAATTAACTGATTCAAATAAAACTTTCCCAGAGGTGTTTTCTCATCCATCCTCATAAGTTACAACCCAGCAATAAAAACAAATCACAAAAAAAAATTCCACCCCTATAAGAGTGGACCACCCTATATATATATATATATATATATATATATATATATATATATATATATATGGGAATGAACTCAGAATATTTCGAAGATGTTTTACACAGGGCTGTGGAGCTGGCACCAAAATCTTAAGCTCCGGCTCCGGCTACAGCATTTTCAAATTTCTGACTCCGGCTCCGGCTCCAGCATTTTTTTATGCCCAGCTCCAGCTCCTCTCACCATATATTAATGATTGATAAATCTCTTGAAATTGTACCTTGCTACTCATAGGCCATAGCAGGCAGCCACACAAAACATTTAAAATGTAGCCTTTTAAAAAAATTAAAATAATTTGTATTACTTTTTATACATCTTCATTACATGCCTGTCCTCAGAAATAAAATGGCTTCTGCTAAGTCATCCTTCATTGATGCTCTTAAATCAGATTTCACTATTCTCAGTGCTGAAAAGAGGCGTTCTACACTGACTTGTGTGGGTGGTAGAGCTGATACAATACTAGCTACATTCCTTATAATCTTTGGATATAAGGGTATGACATCGTCAACTGTCAGTTTAGAGGAGCGGTTGTATTTTTCTACTTCCTTTAATTCAGCATAGAATTCTTGCTTGAATTTGGTTATTTTCATCTGTGGAGGATTCTTTAATTCTACTTTGAGACGTTTTGCATTTGATCTATCTATTCTGTCCAAATATTTTGTGAAATCTTCCTCATCATTTGAAGAGGATGATTGGTTGGTAATGCTGCTATCTTCTTCATTCTGGGCGTCTGGTTTTTCAGATACCAGCTTTTCCATGCGCAATGCAATGTCATAGAGGGCCTCTTTTCCTTTAGCTTTTTGATCTTCATTTAATAGAACTCTGTTCATTGGGTCTATGTAAACAGCAGCTAATACAATTGCATTTTCTAATAGTAATACCTCTCTTTTCTTCATCGAAGAAACAATTCCCTCAGCAAGTAGTCCTCCTGTTTGATTGAGACGAAATATTAATTCTTTCCATGCCAACAAGAATTCACCAGAAGTTAATTCTTCTGTTTGAAACTTTTTAGTGACAGCAAAAGGGTAACGAAGCAGAACTTCTAATTGGGTCAATTGCATCCATTCATTTTCAGTTAATGAGACATTTTGATTTGCCAGGTCTTCAAGATGTGGTTTCAGATCAAGCAAACGCTTAATCATCAAATAGGTGCTGCCCCACCGAGTATCTTGATCTAAAATAGCTCCCATACCTGAATGTTTCTTCACAATGGAGTCTATTTTTGGTGTTCTGGCTGCAGTGGCTATGTCTGAACTTGCTGATCATAGTTGCTACATGTCGTTCTTTTAATCCATCCCTTATCGCTAACTGCAATGTATGCACAACACAGCGCATGTGTTGAATATGAGATAGCATAGTGGCTTCTTCAGCAATATCATCTAGAACTTCTTCATCTTGTTCTGTCACTATCATTTCATTTGCAGAATCAATTTCAGAAATGTCATCTTCATTTTCCATTATTTCCTTAGTAACTGTCCCTCTATTTAGTTTTTCAATAGTGCTTAGCATATTCGAAGCATTGTTAGTGACAATACATAGAACTTGTTCTTTTTTTATTTTAAAATCTTGTAAGACAGTTTCGACTAACTTAGAAAGATATTCACTGGTGTGATGTGCATGTGTATTCCTTACTGCCAGTGTCCGAGTCACCTTTTTATTGTTGTCATCTATATATCTCACATTAATGGCAAAATAATTAACTCTATGGCGAGTGCATCCATCCATTTTGAGGAACACAAAGCGCTCCTTAAGAGTTCTTTGAAGTTCCTCCTTTTTGTGTGTGACATCTTCAATCACAATCTTTCTAATGCTATTTCTATCCAAAGAAACTTGGAGTTTACTGGCCATTTCTCCATTAAGACCTAAAAAAGCTGGTGTTGAGAAAAAAGATAAAGGTATACTATTTTTTACCACCATTTCTATGATGTACTTCTTGAATTTATCTGAGGTCATATTTACAGTAACTTTATTACTAGGAAAGAAACTTGTTAATGGTGACATTTGCAATTGTCCCCCAGGACAAATTTTACTTTTAGTTGAGGTGGATGCTTGACTTGCTTCACTGTCTTTCTTATTAACAACTTCTAAAATTTTTGGATGAAATCGTTGTAGATGTCTTTTCAAATTTGATGTCTTGCCAGTCTGGGTTGGTACTTTTGTATCAGCTTGTACAAGAACTAATTTTAGTTTCACATAATTGTTCATTATTATTTTCTTTCTTACAGTGACAAATGAAATATTTTCCATCTGTAGAAACTGTGAAGTATTCAAATAATGCGGACTTTGTTTGACTTTGAGATCTAGTTGTCATTATGAAAGGGCTCAAAAAAAGAAGAATGAAACTTAATATTTTCAATTTTTAAAAATTAAGCTTACTAGTTTAAGTTTCTAAAAATTAACACATTTCCTGAAAAAAATTAAGTCCAATTATAAATCATTCAAAATAAAAAAAATGGCATAAAAAAGTTTGTATCTAAATATGAACTCTTGTATTGGGCTGGAGCCAGAGCTGACATTTTTTATCAGCTCCAGCTCCAGCTCCAGCTTCAGCTTCCCAAAAATAACTGGCTCCAGCTCCAACTCCAGCTCCACTCACCAAAATTGCTTCAAGCTCCAGCTCCTGGCTCCGGCTCCAGCTCCAGCTCCAGCTCCACAGCCCTGGTTTTACAGGTAGCAACATTTTTTTTACTTTTGTTTGACACGCTTCAAATTTTTTTTTTTTTATTATTATAAAAGGAAGATTTCGGTCAGCAATGGACTTACTTTTTATGGAAATTTTTAAGTTTAAAAATTTCAAGTAACGAGTTTGGTTTGAATTGCTTCAAATGTATGTTATTGTTCATTCAGTCGGTAATTGCTGATTTGCTAATTCATACCCCGTTATTTTACTAACTAAATTGCTCTACCAAATGAAAATCCGAAAGGGTATAACGGTTGTTTAAATTGTATTTATATTTGTATTAAAATATTTAAAAATGTTTTAAAATGGTCATTTGAACCCATTAATAATAATAATAATAATTTATTATTCGGTATATAGTATAATCAATTAGTACTGTCAAATCGGTAGTTGGAGCATTGTGGTTTTACAAGACGGGAAATAGTAGCGAGCAGAACTCCTTTGTACCCTGTGATAATTTGAGTGTTTTCAGTGCAATCTTTCTTAAATATTCATTGTTAGAAATTTTATACGACTACATTTGGAGATAGTATTTGTTGCGTTCAAGAGAAAAACTGAATTCGGAATAGCTGATCATGACTGGTAGCTAGGTAAGATTTTAATTGTGATGGTTGTGGTTACTGTAATAAATTGTAATGCAGAAGTACAAATTTAAGGGCATGAAGGAACTACGAGAAAATATTATCAGTTGATGTCTGCTGATTGGTGCATGGCGCTGTTTTTGCTCTTCAATCCAGACAACTAGCCCCCTTCTCCATTTCTTTTCATTGGGGATTCCTTACCCCTCTTCGTATGGCGAAGTATCGTTGTCGTGGAGAATCCGGAGTTTTGTCTGTGTATTGGCACTCGCATACGTGTGTCGTCTAATTACAGGCCCACCGCTACGGCTTAGTTATTAGTTAGAGCTCTCAATCCGTTCGCGCATTCTTCTAATAAATTTAGCTCTGACGGTCATGTCCGTAAGTTCACGGGTGCACGCTGTATACTATGTTGCGTAACTCGACGGCCTAAGGGTTAATAAGATGCTGAGCAATTGTTCTGCTATGTGATTAACTAAGCTCAACAAATCAAACATTTGTTCAGTTAAATTACTAGAGCCCCGATGTTCAGGCAAAATGCCATTGCATAGGCCTATTTTGGGACTCTACTGGAATAATACTAGAAAATAATAGAAAATACTTGTAAACGCAAATATAGGCAAAAGAGAGAAAAAAATTTATGGCATTTTGCCTGCATCGGGCTCCATTAACTACATAGGACAGTTGCGCGCTCGTTAAAAAAGGATGAATGATGTTTAAGTGCTATACAAAACCAACGGTAATAGGACGTTCCAATGTCAGTGTGGGGTTTAACCAAAATCAACTAGTGTATTATGTCATTGATGAGGCACCATACAAAGTGAAATCTATTTTTTTAATGCAGGAAGAAGGGGCCAAGGGCAAATGTCCGCAAAAGCGCCCCTCCCATAGAAGCCAAAATCAAGGTCCGGGGTTTTCCAGATGTCTAGACACTGCGTTTGAAAGAAGGTTGGTCACAGGAGGAAAGATGGATTGAAGATTGTTGCAGAGTTGACTGGTTAACGAGATGAAAGACAAAATACTGATTAACCCTTGCCTTAGATAATTGGACAGAAAAGGAATGAGAAAGTGTAGAAAGTCTGGTACTGCGTGCTCCTTAAAGGAGGCATGCAGTTAGAGAGTTCAGAAGAGCACTGTCCGTTATGACAGCGTTAGTAAAGAGAGGGAGGCAACAGTGCGGCGAAGAAAGAGATTGAAGACAGTAGGAGGCGGGGAATTGATGAGGCGAGAATCCTTTGATTCCACCCGGCCAAATACGGCTGTCGGGGTTGAACCACCCTACACATGAGAAGCATACTCCATACAGGGTCGAACAAGACCCCTGTTCAGAGACACCAACTGAGTAGGGGTGAAGAAACCGCGGAGGCGGTACAGCACACCTAACCTCTTACAAGCTGTTTTGGAAAGAGAATATATGTAATCTTTCCAGGAAGGATCACGAGAAAAGGAAACGCCAAGAATGTTAAGAGAAGAGGAAGGATTGAGTTGCGTGTTGTTGAAGGTAAGGTGATAGTCGTGTGGAAGATTGTGACGACGAGTAGACAGATGGAGGAACTTAGTTTTTGAGGATTGAAAGCCAGAAGGTTTTCTCTGCCGTAGTCAGGGGTAGCAGAAAGATCAGAGGTCAGGTGCTCCATAGCCGCCCCACGCGAATCAAGGGTGACTTGAGAAGGACGCTTTGGGAAGCGGGTGAAGTAAAGAATGGAATCATTGGCATAGGAGTGAATAGGACAGGAAGTGTGAATTAAATGATCGTTAATAAGTAAAAGGAAAAGAGTGGGTGATGGACAGAACCCTGAGGAACAAATTTAATAGCTTTAGGAGAACAGTGGCCATTAACTGCAGCTGTAGATCGGCCAGAAAGGAAATTAGAGATGAAAGCACAGATAGAAGGATAGAAACCGAAGGAGGCCAGTTTGGAAATTAAAGATTTGTGCCAGACTCTATCAAAAGCTTTTGATATGTCTAGCGCAATAGCAAAGGTTTCACCGAAATCCCGAAAGAAGGATGACCAAGAGTCGGAGAAATATGCAAGAAGATCGCCAGTAGATTTCTTACGGAACCCATACTGACGATCTGAAAGAAGATTGTGAGAAGAGAAGTTTAAGAATTTTCCTATTGAGGATAGATTAAAAAACTTTGGAAAGGCAAGAAATCAAAACAATTGAACGATAAATGCAAAAAAACTTCACTTTTTCTACGTGAAAGTCACAATATGATGATAAAAACCCACTCCAATAGACAGAGTTTATTTCCACAACAGTTTCGATGCCCACTAGCATCCTCTTCGGGTGGATACAGAAAAACGAATGAACCAAAAACAAGAGGGAAAACAGTCCAGAGCGTTTAAGAAATTCGCACATACAGTAGATTAGGTCCCGTTATCCCGACAGTGGAAGGGCATTTTATTAAAGGGACCCGCTTTTTAAACACATTCGCATAAATTTAAAACTATCTTCTTCTTGTATACATATAGATTCTATTATTTTACATAATTATTACATTTATTATTAATTATGTTACATTTAATATTGTATTATTATTTATTACAGATATTATAAATTTATTATTACATTGTTGTTTATTATACAAAAACTCTGTCTATTAGAGTGGGTTTTTATTATCAAATTGGACGATAGTTGGAGGGTTGAGAGTGGTCACCCTTCTTTGGGACAGGCAGAATGAAAGCGAACTTCAAACAGGAAGGAAAAGTACCAGATGAGAGAGAAAGACGAAAGAGTTTGCCTTGGCAGGTTGTCAGCACAGAAGTACGGTTCTTTCGAACAAGAGGAGGAACACCATCAGGACCATACGCCTTCCTAGAGTTGAGCCCAGATAGGGCGGATAATAAAACATCTTTAGAAGAGATTCTAATTTCAGACATAATAAAGTCAGTGGGGAAGGAGATGGAGTAACAGCACCGGAATCGTCCAGGTTTGAATTGTAAGCGAAGAGTTCAGCTTTGTCAGAAGAGACGGCAAGTGTGCCATTGGAATGGTAAAGAGCAGTGAAAGAAGAGGTAGTAAAGTTGTTGAAGAGGTTCTTCGCTAGATGCCAGAAAGAGCGAGAAGAATTAGAAGTGGATAGATTTTCACATTTTTGTTGGCTAAAGGAATTTTTGGCAAGTCGAAGAACAGATTTTGCACGATTCCGGGCAGAAATATAAGCGGAGTGAGAGTCAGGAGTTTGATGGCAACAGTACCTTCTGAAAGCCTCCTCTCTGTTGCGGATAGCATTAGAACAAGTAAAGTTAAACCAAGATTTTTTTTTGCATTAGTAGTAAGTAGGAATAGAATATGGAATGCACGCCTTCATACCCGAGAGAGACCTCTGTGATGCGCTCAGCACACCCATGGAAATCACAGTAGTACTGCCTACAGCAATTCATTACGTACCAAAGATTTATCTGGTGGGGAGTTATATCGTCCGGATTTCCTTTTTTCTGGACATTATTTACATTTCATTTGGAAAATGAGGCCTTAATTAGGAGCCATTTCAGACAGATATTTACCCAACTGAACTACATGACGCAGACTGGCCAGGAACATCAATGGGATTTGCATATTGTATACATCACTTCAGAGGGCGCTGCCAGTCAATGAAATGAAACCTTATGATAAGACGCTTTGATTTCACCATTTTAAAAGGCTTGTTGGCTGTAGGCCTTGTAATTAAGTGAATAAACTATACATATGTTTGAGTGGTCACTGGTCACCAAAATAAATGTTAATAAAGGAGGGTAAATAATAAGCTTCGTTGGGTTTTCCTTTAATTAAAATAAGCAAAAATTATTCAATTAATCGATTACATAATTATAGGAAGGGCCTACAGTCAACAGGTCATATAGCCTATAACCTTGGTTTTGCTTCCGCCCGAATTGTTCATTCTGACGAAGGTCAAGCTTATCACTCCACCTTTGACATACAGTTTAATGTGGAATCTGAACCACGCCCCACCAGCAGCCCATTGTCTTAACCACTAGGCTACCCAGGGTACCCATTTATCTACCAACCAATTTTTTTATCGTGGTGTGGAAGGATGAACAGCTGGGTTTTGCTGCGCGCTGCTTGCCTCACTGGATCTCTATCCTGGGGCCGATGGATTCGTAGTCAGCGACGCTAACCACTACACCACTGAGGCGTATCAATATATATGAAAATAAAAGTGAAAAGGTTTATTGACAGACTATAGTCCATATAACAGATATTATTAACACAATGACAGTTCACGTAACTTCGAAGTTACGTGGAGCTACAGACATACGTTTTCGTACCAAGAATTCCATAGCTTAGAGGATAAACGGCAGTACTTATGGATAGCTTGGATAATCGGGTTGGTTGATTTTTTAATTCTTTGCATCACACTGTAATGAGCACGTCTTGTTACCTCCGGGAAGCTCGGGACATTGCGGGTAGCAAACATTTGCGAAGCTGAGCATCTCGGGGGTAATTTATGTAAGAGTCTAAAAGACCTATTGTACAGCAAATTTAGGGTTCTGCCAGAACCTTTTTTATAGTTGACCCAGAGTTGCTGTCTGTAAATATTACTGCAGGAAGTACGAAAGAGTGTGTCTTTAGCTTCACTTGTACAGAACCGAAAGTTCCTTATAGTCATATTCGCTTTAACACAAAGGCTTCGTGATTGTTTCTTATATCCGAGTCATCACTCAATGAGCTGGTAATAGTTTGACCCAAATACTTAAACTCTTATACTTCCTCAATTACTTCACCTTTCATTTTAAACCTAATATTAACTGGCTGCTTACAGCTTTTAAGATGAAATTGCATAACCTTAGTTTCTGTAACATTAAAAAGAATATCATGTTTCTGCGAATACACTTCGCAGACTTTTAGTAGCCGATCCAGACCTTTAACAGAGGGACTTATCAACACCATATCACCAGCATAAACTAAGTTATTTATCCTTGTGTTATCTATACAACATCCCACTGTTGCCTCATTTAGTGAAGCAATTAATCCGTCAAAATACACATTAAACAGCGTATGGGAGAGCAAGGAGCCTGGTCTCGCCCCGCAAGAGGAGCCAGACCATTCGGATAGTACATTGCCCCACCTAACTGTAAAAGATTGGTGGGAATACCAAATTTTCAATAAATTTAATATGTACATGGGAACCTTCCTGTCTTCTAGTTTTTGAAATAAAGTATTGTGGTTCACTCTATCATATGCCTTACTTATATCTAGGAAACAGCTATAAATAGTTGCATTACTGTAAATATATTTAGATATTGTTTCTTTAAGTACATAGATACACAGGTCAGTTGAGTGGGACCTTTTAAAACCAAACTGATTAGATGTCCATAGGTAATCATTTAATCGGAGTAAGAAGAGTTTTTCTAGTAATTTCGAGAAGCAGGAAGGGACAGCAATAGGCCTGCAATTATTGCTGGACAGAATGCCTTCATACTTATTTTTGACCAGGGGCAAGATATATACCCTCATGAACTCTGCAGGGATATAGCTATACGCAAGCATGGCTGATAGGAACAATCAGTGATGGGCAGTATCTAGATACATGTATCGATCGATACTTTTGTATCGGTATCGCTTTAGCCTTGACAAAAGTATCGATTTATCGGTATCGCTAAGGTCAATTTTCTTAAATGTATCGAAAAAAATCGATACTTCGATACATCGATACATTAATAAGAATTTTTAAATATTTAAATAGATGTTATAATATGACACTACTGAGTTATATTTATGAATATACATAAATAATAATAATAAATATTTATTTAATGACAGTACTACTCTACTGGTCACATCACACAGTACGGCGCAACGTTTAAACACGTTTGTACTTGTGTTATTGAAGGGTAATACTCACCGTAATAGTAATTACTTTTAATTATTAGTGTAATATTTTCAGTCATTCATGTATCCTACAAAATTAAAACATATTTTCATTAAATAAAGCAATTGTTTTTATTTACATCTATAAAACCCATTAAAATGTGGTTGATTTTACTTACAGTGCGTACAAATTACTAGTATAAACAATAATATCTAATACCTACATATTAAATGAATAATTATAAAAATGTACCGGCGATACATGTATCGGTACGTATCGGTATCGCTTAAGACATCTAGAAAGTATCGGCGTATCGGTATCGCTTTAGCGATTTTCATGTATCAATGCCCATCACTGGGCAGTTTTGCAATTTCATCCTCCCCCGATACCCCATCGATTGTTGGAGGGAAGACACTTTTGACACTTTTGGTTCTTAACAAATTTCCAAAATTTTTTGTTATCGTTATTTATGCGAGCTTCGCAGGATTTTGATGCTCGAATAGACTCTTCTTCCTATTTACATCGCCTTATGGCCGCCTTGTACTGACCCTTACTTCTACACATATTCATGTATACTGGTCCTAATCTGGGTCTACCATGACAGCATCACAAATCATAAGCGTCTTTCGATTCCCTCATCAGGGGGGCAATAAAATCATTCCATCCAGGAATAATCTTAGTATGATAGTTGTAAGATATAATCAGGGGGCTTCCTGCTTCTCTTAACAGGGATACTATCTTACTATAATACCTATTTATGAGTTTACAATGAGAATCATTTGAGCAAGGATTACTACAGGCAAGATGCAAAATTTCTAAATTATTAAAGAGGTGACCTGTTCTGTTTTTGTATTCTATTTTCTGTTGCATAGTAACATTAGACCAATCGACGCGATTATTCTTACCTATTGAGTTCTTGTTATGTCTTGTTGCGCATAAATTGGTAAAATTAATTAATAGTTCGAATGGTCTATGATCAGAAAGAAGGAAATCATGCAGAATATGAACTCTAACAATTCGATCCTTTAGATTATTACTAGTAGGCTTGCCAAGTGTCCTTTATTTCAAAGGACAGTTCTTTATTTCAGCTCATGTGTCCTTGTCCTTTGATAAACTCTGGAAAGGACGCCATATGTCCTTTAATTCAGTAATTGACTCTCAAAATTTTATTCATCACTAAAAATTTGAGACGATGTTTTCAAACTTAATTAATTCGTTAATCGGGAGAAGTGAGATTCAACATTCAGATGTGATTTCTAGTAAATCAGAGTTGGCAATCCTGCCCCCATTGCCCGTTGCCATTGTCATCCTTGCTGGAGAGGAACGAGGAAGGCATCGCCCGCTAACATATTTTTTGTGCTTTGCCAAATTGCCATATTAAACCGGCTTCATGAGTTTTTGACGTGATTCTATTTTTTATGAGTTGAAGAATATCTTCAGATGAATACTTAGGTAAGAATACTTAATTATATACTAGGTTTCCCTCTCTTAGAAAGTTAGAAAACATTATTTTACGTGTCGCACTACTGAAAGTTAAGGCTTGTTCGTGTCTAATTTTTTTTTCTAATAACCTTATGCATTAAAGCGTTCACTCATTAGTAATGAGTGGTGTTCTATGCTTTGTCGGTGCCTGGAACATTAGCATATTGCGAAAGAATTTTCAGTGTAATGAATGCTAAGTGGCGAGTTGACAGAAACAGATGTTCAGTAGAATTAATAAAAAGTGAACTTTTGATTTATTTCAATTTAAAAGACAATTGTGCCGATTTTTGCTGGCAAAATAAAAAATGATACAGCTTTACTGAAGGCTGGTCGAAGTCAAGATAAGTACAATTTTATAAATAAATAAAGGCTTCATTCATTATAATGATTTGTAAATATTTTCCTGTCTTTAATTCACAAAATATAATAAAGAAATTTAAGTGTTTCATTTCAATACAGTAATGTGATTTTACAAGTGTACTACTTTCTAGACATATTTTATCTATGAATATAATAAAGAAATTGTAAAAAATATTGCACAAGTAAATTTTTATCATGATAAGCAATGGAATATACCGTAGCGTGCAAGTGTCCTTTATTCAAGATCTGTTGACTTGGCAAACCTAATTACTAGTGAGACAATGATCAGTGCACATGGTGGTACCACTCATATCACTAACGTATGTAAAATTACCACTGGTTACCCCTAATACATCTACATCACTTATACTTAATTTGGCCGACTCGCACATGTTATCCAATTCTACAAAGAATTCCGAGTTTACATGCGCGTTAAAGTCCCCCATTATTATACAGTGAGAATATTTGGGGTTATCTGATAATAACTTAATTTTGTACAGCAAATCAATGTATTCATCTAGATTACTGCCGTTGTTGTATGGTAAATAGCAGTTTACAATTAATATGCAATCATTGTTCACTTGTAATTCAATGCCTAACAGCCTTACATTATCGCTTGTAAAAAAATTTGTATGTTTTGACAAATTTTTCCTTAAGAAAGCAACACCACCAAAAGGCCTATCGTACATTAATTCATCTGACAAGTCTACTGCTGATGACGCCTGGTACATAAAGTCATCATGGATGGTAGAGAGTAGTGATGTAGCGGATGTCATTTTTTTCACATCCGCGGATGCGGATGAGGTTTGATTTCAACATCCGCGGATGCGGATGTCTACATTTTCGTTATTTTTTAGGATATATTCGAGATTTGTTGTGTTTAACGTATATAATAAGTTATTATATAGAGAGAGCTGTAGCTATAATGTAGTATAATTGATTAATTGTACAATAATTGCTGTACTTTTCTCTGAACATATAAAATAATATTAAGCATCTAACTAATATAGAAATCAATCAGTGAATTCGTCTGCAAATAAATTCGTTATATTTTGTTGAGTTTCAGCCACAATTAGAAACCATAATTGTGTTACCAGGATGCGGGACGTGAACCCAATTCAAATGCACCCCACCGACCTCTTTCCCCAACCTCCACCCTTATAAAAAGAGATCTTTAATTAGCTTGATAACTATTTATAATAAGTTTAAAGTTTTATTAGGCATATTTATAAATGAGTAATTAAAATAAAGTAAACTAAGATGTTCATCGTTTATGTTCAAACTTAATTATAGGAAGGTTATGCTTAAGGAACATTAATTTTTCTGCCTTTTCTGCTGCCAGTCTGTTTCTCTTTTCATCATATATTAATCCAGCACTGCTAAATAATCTCTCGCTTGGTACGTTTGTTGGAGGACAGGCTAAATGTTTCCTTGCAAGTTTACTCAAGTATGGATAGATATTCTGCGTATTTTTCCACCAACTAATAGGATTGTCACATGCAGCCAGGCGTTTTTCTTGGTGATAGCTCTCGATCATTTTTACTACATCTTTTGACATCGCGTAGGTCTCGTCATTGCTGCTTGACTCAAGAAACTGAGAGACAGATTCTGTGATAGATTTGCTTGTTGAAGGTGTTGGTTCTGTCACTGAAACTTTTATTCTTTTGGTGGGTGGCGAAGCGACAGATTCAAGAGATTGAAGCTCTTCAACTGCTTTGCCAAGTGATGATTTAACTCGTTCTAATGTACAGGGTGATCAAAAACTAACGCAACCCATGGAGAAACGCACATAATTGATTTTTTCCTTCTGTTGCAGGTGGTGAATATATGAAAAAGATGAAATACACCTTGGATCTTTAAGGGTCTTTAAGAACATGAATCGCCGTATCCACTTGTGTGAAGCACAGAACGGTGCCCACTTCCAGCACTTGCTCTGAAATAAATCGTTTTCCCATGGGTTGCGTTACTTTTTGATCACCCAGTACTAGGTGAAAATAACTTAGCTTTGTAACGTGGATCTAAGTAGGTTGCAAGAGAGTAACTTCATACAAGAACAGCCTCGTCTTGTCGCTTGCATCACTTTTGCGCACAATGAACTAGTTCTATTAATATAGTAGAATTTGATAATTTCCGCTTATTAATGACGTTTTATCTCAACGGTCCACATCCGCAGTGCGGATGCGGATGCGAGAAAATGTGCGGATGTTATGCGGATGCGGGTGTGACCTACATCACTAGTAGAGAGGAATTTTAGCTCTTGCTTAGGTAGCCAGTGCTGTTGCAGGCGTATCAAATCTGCACTGTCACAGATTTTATGAATATTTACAATTGAATTCCTCACTGACCTTACATTATATGAGACTATTTTCAACAAGTTATCCGCCATGACTAATAGAAAATTTATTATTAATATGATTATTAATATACACAGTACAAATTCCAGTATTACCGTTAGGGCGCCTATTATTATTATTATTATTATTATTATTATTATTATTATTATTATTATTATTATTATTATTATTTTGCCTGGTATCAAATCTGGAAAAGTGAATAAAATCCTTAACAATAATACCGTCTGGCCACTGACTCATATTGTACGGGTTGAAATGCGAATTTACACCTTTAATTATTACTTTAAATGAGTTATAATACAGAGATTTTGTGTTTAGTTTATTATTAGCTATATATATATATATATATATATATATATATATATATATATATATATATACAGGGCGTCCCAAAAAAATGTATACACACTTTAACAGCTGATAGCTCAATTGATGTTTCTTTCTTTCCAAGTTAAACCCATTAGAATTAATAATGGCAGTCAGACTAAGCTTTGAACAAAGGAAATTCATTCTAAAATGCTACTGGAAGTGTGAAAACGCAGTTGAAGTGCAGAGACAGTTTAGGAGGGAGTTTCAAACAGATCCACCAACGCGACTTACCATCACTCGAATTAGAGATAAGTTTGAAGCCGATGGAACTGTTCAGAATGTCCACAAGAAGCGTTCCGGAAGACCACGGACATCGACAAGCCCCACAAAGCAAGAAAGAGTACTGGAAACGTATCACCAAAGTCCAAGAAAATCTGTGCGGCAAGCGAGTCGTGAGGTAGGAATTTCAGAATCGTCTGTCCAACGCATTTTGAAGCGCTGTCAATGGAAAAGTTACATTCCAAGATTAGTCCATGCTATTAATGAAGATGATCCGGACCGAAGAGTGGAGTATTGCGAGTGGTACTTGGCACGATGTGGATGTGGATTGGACGAAGGGGTTCTTCGTAGAATACCCTCCGCGTTCACCAGACCTCACACCACTAGACTTTTTTTATGGGGATACTTAAAAGACAAAGTCTACGCTATAAAACCTGCAACAGTCGCTGAATTGAGAGCAGCCATTGAACGAGAATGCACACAAATACCAAACGAAATGTTTCGTGATGTTTGCGATTCCATTGCTTCGCGTTATCAGCAGTGCCTGGACCAGAAGGGACGTCAGTTTGAAAACAGGCGTTGACAAAACAATTAAATAATGTCTGTAGATTCTATTACATTTTGAAAATGAAATGTATTTTAATAAACACTGCCTTTATAAGTATTTAAAGTGTGTATACATTTTTGGGGACGCCCTGATATATATATATATATATATATATATATATATAGGGTCCGCCAAAAAAAAAAATGTGCTTGATTGTAACCTAATAAATCAAAATGTGTTTGGATGATTTATACAAAATTTACAGACTAATTACCATTTAATTTTATATAAGCCAGCCAATTTTTACAACTGAATGATTAAATTTGGTTGTTTAACTTGATTTTTGAGTTCCATAAATCTAAGTGCACATTGAAATAATTTCTTTTTTTCAGATAAAAAAAAATTACTAGACATCCATCAAATACCATTCTCTGATGAAGATAAAATAATTATTAAGTATTATAGGCTTAATAGGGGATATGAAAGTTAATGGCGAATATTATCGAAATGTTCTTTTAGCAAATGCAAAAACTTCATTCACTTTTCTACGTGAAGGTCAAAATATGATAATAAAAATCCACTCTAATAGACAGAGTTTATTTCCAGTGGGCATCGAAGCTGTTGTGGAAATAAACTCTGTCTATTAGAGTCGGTTTTTATTATCTTTTAGCAAGCATGATTCCAGAGATGCGTGCTCTGGCAAATGGAGGTCATTTTGTTTTTCAACAGGATGGAGCAAAGGGGACATACGGCAAAAGACACTGTTGCTTATTTAAATGAACACGTTTCCGAATTTATTGAATCGGAGAATTGGCCTCCGAACAGTCCTGATTTGAATCCTGTTGATTATGGGATCTGGGAAAACTTGTCAGAACGAGTTTATCGCGATAAGAAAATCAGAAATGTTAAGCACCTGAGAGATGTTCTGATTGAACAATGGGCCGAATTCCCACAAGTAGTAGATCAGCAGTAGATCAATTTAGACCAAGACTTCGAAAAGTAATAGAAGTTGGAGGAAAACATATTAAACGGTGTTTTTAGTTTGACATTTTAATTAAATTTTATATGAAAGGAATTTTTGGTTGTATAATAAAGAAATGGAGATTTACGGTATCTTTACTTTCTATTTTTGTTTACATGCTAAAATGAGGTTTATTTAGCTACTGTGCTAAAATTTTAAAGAAATGTCAGATAACGTTATTTTAGTTTGTTAAAATTTTATCAAAAGTTAAAAGAAATTAATGAGTTTAAAAGGAAAAGTACGGACGCATATTTTTTTGGTGGACCCTGGAAATATATATATACCCGAACTTGAATCCTCTGAATTCTATACTCTCTTTCTACGGCTTACATGCCAATCTCAAAATAAATATGATACAGCTGCGCTGTCTACCTTTCTCCTAATTCTACTGACTATCCAAAATTCTTTGACAACCTCAATTCAAGTGGAATACATTCTATCCCACTCTCCTTCTGCTGAAACATCCATTTCAGGTGATTTCAACGTTCACCACCACCTTTGGTTTTCCTCCCATTTCAGAGCATTTTTTAAGCTTTTCCCACTGGGCGACAAAGGCAGATCGGGAAGTGGGGGGTTGTGGTTAAGGCAGGGGTATGCTGCTAGTTTCTTAACAACCGGTTCTGATACAGATAGGGGTGTAAATCGGCGAGCGCCAATGGCGCGAGTCATTAAGCTAAGGGGTCTGGGGTGAGCGGTAGCTCCCCCAGCGGGGTCCGGGGCCGAGCCCCGGAAGCCAACGCATTTTAGCCTTTCCGAACAGCATTTTGTAACATTTTGGTAGAAATTATTTAACATATTCTTTATACTCACTAATGACAGAATTATCTAAAAATAAGCTAATTTTTCATAAAAAAATAAATAAATATTGAAACGACCACTGCTTGTGATACTACCTATATTTTTCTATAAAATCCTGAAAAATGAAAAAAAAATTAGATATAAATAAATTTCTACTGACTGTTAAATATTTGTTAAAAACAAACAAACGGTTCGGTGATCCAATCAAAATTTAACAACCGGGTCAGGCGAACCGGACCGAACTGGTTCCAGCACACCTCTGGATTAAGGATACTATGGATCCTGATGTTCCCTAATCAGGCCACCATCCTCGTGTGGTCTGAAATAACACTAGCATTATCTATATATAAATATTCACTGTAAATTTCATATTTACATTTAGGATAAACAGTTCTAATTGTGGCATATGTGCATGTATTATATGTATTTATATGGTTTCCAAGACAACTCCCAAGACAATTCTATTTTTACAAATTTTGAAAATTCCTTGTCGCCCAGCACCCTAAAATTTCATTTACTGGGCGACAAATTTTCTTCACTGGGTGACATTCATGTCGCCCACTCACTAGGTTAAAAAATGCTCTGTGACCCATTTCACTAACATCCCTGCTGAACTGGCTGACAACCGCTCTATCCTGAATGATCCAGAGAAGATTGTAAAACACCTTACTCGTATCCCCGATCGCCTTGGAGATAGGCCCAACATTCTGGATTTACTTTCCACTACAGTACTTATCATTCTTATTCTGTCAAACGTTTTTCTCTGTTGGGCTCTAGTGACCATAATCTTACATATGTTTCCTGTCCTATCGCTCCAGTTCGGCCTTTGAAACCTCCCAAGAGGAGAACCCTTTGGTTCTTTGGCGCCGCTGACTGGGAGGCCCTTAGGCAATACTTTCCTGATTTTCCATGGAATGATTGCTTCCATGGCAGGGGCCCCGACCAGAGCGCTGCGCGCATCACGGAGGCGACTCTCTCGGGCATACATTCCATATTCTACTCCTACTACTAATGCAAAAAAAACCTTGGTTTAACTTTACTTGTTCTAATGCTATCCGCATCAGAAAGGGTTTTCAAAGGTACTGTCACCATCAAACACCTGACTCTCACTTAGCTTATGTTTCTGCCCGGAATCGTGCAAAATCTCTTTTTCGACTCAACAAAAATTCCTTCATCCGACAAAAATGTGAAAACCTATCCAATTCTAATTTTTCTCGCTCTTTCTGGAATCTAGCTCAGAACCACTCCAACAACTTTACTTCTTCTCCTCCTCTTTTCCATTCCGACGGCTCAGTTGCCATCTCTTCTTCTCATAAAGCTGAATTCTTCGGTCAAACTTTCGCCTCCAACTCAGCCATGGACGATTCCGGTGCTGTTCCTCCATCTCCTCCTCCCTCTGACTTAATTATGTCTGAAATCAGAATCTCTTCCAAAGATTTTTTTATGCTCTATCTGAGCTCAACTCTAGGAAGGCGTATGGTACTGATGGTGTTCCTCCTCTTGTTCTTAAGAACTGTGCTTATTTGCTGACACACTGCCTTGGCAAACTCTCGTCTTTGTCTTTCATCTGGTACTTTTCCTTCCTGTTTGAAGTTCGCTTTCATCCTGCCTGTCCCAAAGAAGGGTGACCACTCTCAAGTCTCAACCCTCCAACTATCTTCCAAGTGCTTTGATTTCTTGCCTTTCCAAAGTTTTTGAATCTAACCTCATTAGGAAAATTCTTAAATACTTCTCTTCTTACAATCTTCTTTCAGATCGTTAGTATGGGTTCCGTAAGAGACGCTCTACTGGAGATTTTCTTGCATATCTCTCTGACTCATGGTCATCCTCTTTTCAGGATTTTGGTGAAACCTTTGCTATTGCGCCAGACATATCTAAAGCTTTGGATAGAGTTTGGTACAAATCATTAATTCCCAAATTGCCCTCCTTCGGTTTCTACCCTTCTATCTGTGCCTTCATCTCTAATTTCCTTTCTGGCCGATCTATAGCTGCAGTTGTAGATGGCCACTATTCTCCTCCTAAAGCTATCAACAGTGGTGTTCCTCAGGTTTCTGTTCTATCACCCACTCTTTTTCTTTTAATTATCAATCAGGGGTCTATTGAATTGCATTTCCTGTCCTATCCACTCCTATGACAATGATTCAACTCTTCATTTCTCCATCCACTTCACAAAGCACCCCTCTCAATAGACACTCAATGCTTCGCGTAGGACGGCTATGGTACACCTGACCTTTCTATTATCTCTGGGGTAAAGAAAACCTTGTGGCTTTCAGTGCCTCAAAAACTCAGTTTCTTCATCTGTCTACTCATCACAAGCTTCCACACAACTATCCCTTTACTTTTAAGAAAACACAACTCAATCCTTCCTTTTCTTAACATCCTTGGCGTTTCTTTTCTTGTGATCTTTCCTGGAAAGCTGACATATAACCTCTTTCTAAAACAGATTCTAAGAGGTTACATGTGCTCTACAGGGGTTTTGTCCGCCCCTGTATGGAGTACGCTTCTCATGTGTGGAGTGGCTCAACTCACGCAGCTCTATTTGACCGGGTGGGATCAAAGGCTTTTCGTCTCATCAATTCTCCTCCTCTTACTGACTGTCTTCAATCATTCTCTCTTCGCCGCAATGTTGCCTCACTCTCTTTTATAATGGACACTGCTCTTTTGAACTCCCTAACTGCATGCCTCCTCCTTTTAGTAGAGCACACAGTACCAGACTTCGACACATTCCTATTCCTTTTCTGTCCAACTCTGTAACGTAATCGTTAATCGGGTTAATCGGTACTTTCAGTTTTTCATGTACTCAGCTGGTCAACTCTGGAACAATCATCCTCAATCCATCTTTCTCCCTATCTATGACCTTCAATCTTTCAAACACAGAATGTCCAGGCATCTCGAAAACCTTCGACCTTGGTTTCGGCTCTTTTCTTCCTCTATGTCGGGGGTGGGAAACATTTTTTGCGGGCATTCGCCCTTGGTCCCTCTTTCATGCATAAAAAAGTATTTATATATACAGTATATGAGAAATGTTCGTTAACGTAGATACTTGAAGGGTTCCTTTTATTTGTTATGGCGGAAAGTATGTGAAGATCATTTAAGCTTCTCATGACTGAGCTCCGAAGACAGTGTGGGTTGAGGCAAAATATGTTGAGGGACCCTTTCTATGACCTAATATTTTAATTATTTATGTGGTTCTAGAGTGCATCGTATCATCACACTGTATGTAATGAATACTAGTTAAAATTATATATATACAATGACCGGCTAATATTAAATATCGGGGACATCAGATTTCGGTGATCCACCCATTTCATACTTTTGGGCAAGTATGAAAAAAAACGAAAATCCAGGTTCGGTTAAACCATTTTATTTTCGTCCAACTGACTCTACCAGGGCCGCCGCTTCCATTAGGCGAGGTTAGTAAATGCTAAGGGCGCCAAAGATCTGGGGGGCGCCAGCGCCTCCCGCCCTGTGCACGTCTGATAGTATTATGTAAGAACAACATGAAAAAAATAATGAAGGAATGAGAAGCATAGACAAATGATGAAAGGTTGTACGACGTATGTACACCAGTTTAGCTTGACTGATATTTACATAATTAATATGGAAAAACTATACGCGCTCACAACATGGTATCATATGTGGTACATTTATTTCATAATTAAATATAAATTATTAATTAATTGAATTAAATATCTATACAAAGTTGCCTCGGGATTGGCGACATAGCCTATTGGGAATGAAATAATTGAATTGCCATACGTACAAAGAACCTGTATGTATGAATCAGCCTCAAATAGCAACAAGAAAACCCAATTTATTGTTTAGTCTACCACAGAAAAGTAGACCAAACAAAATTTTGCTAGAACGGCAAATAATACACCAGAACCAAGGAACGGCTCTCAGGGCTGTTTTGTTACAGCGAAGCTTTAAACAGGGAGGATGTCTTTGTCCCCCCCTAGAGTCCTGAGTGAATTCCTTATAATATAAAACCTAGTGACTATAAAAGGATAGGCCTATTCCTTCAGGGGTTTATATAGTGACTGCCTATATTAATTAGTCCAAAGCTGGGCACTTGCGGGTTTTTTTGCGGTACTGCGGTACTACCGCACTACCAAACCGGTACCGCATAACGCAGTACCGCAAAGGATCGCTGAAAGTACAGGCTGTACTTTCAGCGATCCTTTGCGGTACTGCGTTATGCGGTACCGGTTTGGTAGTACCGCAGTACCGCAAAAAAAACCGCAAGTGCCCAGCTTTGTAAAATAATTACCTTAAGTAAATTCGCCGCGTAACTCCATCGTGGCGGCCCTACACCGAAAATGATCGTAACGCCCTACATCGAAGCAAACCAAGGACCCAGCAAAAATAAGGTGAGGCAATTTCAGTTTTCATTAATATAAGGTGTCCCAAATCCCGGCGCTAAAATTACCGTAATCACTTAAATATAAAACGGCCCTTTAACAACCTACATATTTATAACTCTCTAACGAAAAAGCATAGGGCTTTTGTCGGTAACCCTCCACTGAAGTCTGTTGGCAATTTCCAACGGATGAGGGCACAGGCAATCAACCCATAGCCCTATATAGTTTTTTCAAATGGTGGCCCTGTGTATGGGGAACTAACCCCTCTACAATTTACACTGACACGCAGTGGCTAGGCTTAGCTCATTAGGCCTAACCCAATTTCAACCGTAACCCCACTATAGTTTTTTCATATGGTGGCCTAAAACTGGGAACCGATCCCTTTACCTTTACACTAACCGAAAACAAAGACTTATTCATTTAACAAGCATAACTCAATTTAGGTCCTATAAAAAAATAGGCCCACAACATTAAGCCTATTTAATAGGTCCTACTCTTCAAACTAAAAACAAAGCCTTGTTAATTTAACAGGCTTAACTCATTTAAGGTCCTATAAAATAATAGGCCCAAACAAAAGCCTATTTGGTAGGCCCAACAAATAGGTCTATTTAGTAGGCCCACCTAACTTTACCTTACATAATAGGCCTACCTCTTAAAGTAGGCCTTACTCTTTACACTCAAGGCCTATCCTAATTAAAAACACTAAATTTATAATTGAACCTGTGGTGTAGGTTATAAAATTTATTTCAGCAATTTAACTTACTCATTAACATCACAAAATTCGACTCAGAACTGTAACATCACAAAATTCGACTCAGATCTGTAACATCACAAAGACCTAAAGCAATTGCACAAATTCAAACCTACACCCACCTAACACCTATTCGTGACCCTATTCCAACCCAACCTATTCTAAGTCCTATTTGACATATAGGCCCAACCTATTCCAAGTCCTATTTGACATAGGCCCAACCTATTCCAAGTCCTATTTGACATATAGGCCCAACCTATTCCAAGTCCTATTTGACATATAGGCCCAACCTATTCCAAGTCCTATTTGACATATAGGCCCAACCTATTCCAAGTCCTATTTGACATATAGGCCCAACCTACCAAGTCCTATTTGACATATAGGCCCAACCTATTCCAAGTCCTATTTGACATAGGCCCAACCTATTCCAAGTCCTATTTGACATATAGGCCCAACCTATTCCAAGTCCTATTTGACATATAGGCCCAACCTATTCCAATTCCTATTTGACATATAGGCCCAACCTATTCCAATTCCTATTTGACATATAGGCATAAAACAGACAAGGCTTGATATAAGGGTCTCAAATGCAACGTTTGAGGTCTTTACTCAGCCAAATTGATTAACCTAACCCAAAACCCAAAAATAAAACCCTATAACAAAATACACATTTACACACACATACGTACGGTACAGTATATAAATATATACATACGACTTCAAACATCCAATTCTTCTTTTAAAAGAAGAAACACAACAGATTTCATTAACAGACACAACATTCCTTGCAAACAGATTGGATTCCTTCAAAACCCCAAACCTTCCAGACCTACCTGTAGGATACACAACATTTACTCATTCATAACTACGGGTATTAATTTCATTGGAGTGGTGAATCCAAGTTTTGAAGACCAACTGGATTCGGAGGAATGACACACACACACACACACACACTACTCTTTCATGTGTCTCAAACACAACAACCTGTCTAAACATAACCAAGGATCGGAGAGTAAAAGCTTTTATTGCTGCGCTCTGATTCTGTGCACATAATTTTGTGCCAAAAATTATATGGTTAGACAGTGACGTACAAACAAACTACTCTACTCCAAAGGGCCTTGGCCTACCTTGGCCATAGCCCAACAAATTCATCAAAGGGCTTGGCCTACCCTTGGCCATAGCCCAACAAATCATCAAAGGGCCTGATGGCCTACCTTGGCCATAGCCCAACAAATTCATCAAAGGGCTGATGGCCTACCCTTGGCCATAGCCCAACAAATTCATCAAAGGGCTGATGGCCTACCTTGGCCATAGCCCAACAAATCATCAAAGGGCTGATGGCCTACCTTGGCCATAGCCCAACAAATTCATCAAAGGGCTGATGGCCTACCTTGGCCATAGCCCAACAAATTCATCAAAGGGCTGATGGCCTACCTTGGCCATAGCCCAACAAATTCATCAAACGGCTGATGGCCTACCCTTGGCCATAGCCCAACAAATTCATCAAAGGGCTGATGGCCTACCTTGGCCATAGCCCAACAAATTCATCAAAGGGCTGATGGCCTACCTTGGCCATAGCCCAACAAATTCATCAAAGGGCTGATGGCCTACCTTGGCCATAGCCCAACAAATCATCGGCTGATGGCCTACCCTTGGCCATAGCCCAACAAATTCATCAAAGGGCTGATGGCCTACCTTGGCCATAGCCCAACAAATCATCAAAGGGCTTGGCCTACCTTGGCCATAGCCCAACAAATTCATCAAAGGGCTGATGGCCTACCTTGGCCATAGCCCAACAAATTCATCAAAGGGCTGATGGCCTACCCTTGGCCATAGCCCAACAAATTCATCAAAGGGCTGATGGCCTACCTTGGCCATAGCCCAACAAATCATCAAAGGGCTGATGGCCTACCTTGGCCATAGCCCAACAAATTCATCAAAGGGCTGATGGCCTACCTTGGCCATAGCCCAACAAATTCATCAAAGGGCTGATGGCCTACCTTGGCCATAGCCCAACTCATCAAAGGGCTTGGCCTACCTTGGCCATAGCCCAACAAATTCATCAAAGGGCTGATGGCCTACCTTGGCCATAGCCCAACAAATTCATCAAAGGGCTTGGCCTACCTTGGCCATAGCCCAACAAATTCATAAAGGGCTGATGGCCTACCTTGGCCATAGCCCAACATATTCATCAAGGGCTGATGGCCTCCTTGGCCATAGCCCAACAACACAAGGGTCTTGTGGCCTTTGGCCAGAGACCAAACAACAAGGGTCTTGTGGCCTCCTTTGGCCAGAGACCAAACAAAAAGGGTCTTGTGGCCTCCCTTGGCCATAGGCCAAACAACACAAAAACAGTACAGGATTCAAAGCCCCAAGCCCTCCAGATCTACCTGTGGAGGAGTAAATTTACTCCACTAAAACTACGGGTATTGACTAGTCTGAAGTGGTAGGAGGTTTGAATACAGTACAAACTCTTTCTAATTCTCCTAAATTAAATGAACAAATAACAAAAGACAACAATGGGAACATTGAACCAAACAATTACACGAAAACACTTGGAATGCTTTGGTTTTTAAAACAGAATTCCGAACACGATGACACTCTTTGCACAAAGAGTTATAACTTAAATCCAAATGCGATACAAAAAGACAAGTGCTTTCAGAATCATCCAAAATTTTCGACCCCATTGGATTATATTTACCAGCAACCATAAGATCCAAAACCCTTTTGCAAGACTTATGGAAAAAGAAAATTGATTGGGATGAACCACTTTCAGTGGAAGACCAACTTCATTGGAAAAAATTAGCCACAGACTTGAACAAAGTTCAAGACATCTACGTACCAAGATGTGCTGGCTACAGATTGAAATCGCAAACACTACACATTTTTACAGATGCCAGCACACAAGCTTAGGGTGTTGTGCCTATTTAACAAGTGAAAATGAAAGTAACTTGGTTTATTCAAAGGCAAAAGTGGCACCCTTAAACCAAAAGAAAACTGTACCACAACTTGAATTATTAGCTGTCTCATTGGGAGTTAAAACAGCAGACTTTCTTTCACAAGTGTATAAAGAAGTTGACATAACAAACATTTACTTAAGGACAGACAGTCAAATTTGTCTAACATGGGTGACCAACACAGATACAACTTCTTGCAAAAATATATTTGTGAAAAACAGACTAACAGAAATCAAAACTGCAAACACAAACCTTGGTATCAAATTTAGGTACATAAAAACAAAAGAGAATCCTGCAGACTTTTTGACAAGAGGGCTCTCTTACAAGCTGTTGAAAACAAATAAAATCTGGTATGAAGGGCCCGAATGGCTAACATGTGAGGATCTTTGGCCAGCCAAAGTAGTTAACCTCACACTCAACTCTACAACAACTGAAAAGATCACTGAGGACAAACCTATATTTGACTCACCTTTATTCAGACCTCAACAAACTCTTGAGAATTACAGTCTATTGCTGCAAGTTTGTCAATAGCTACCTTCTCAAACACTGTCCTCAGAAAGCCTTTTCTAACTTAACAGAAACTGCAACAAAATACTGGCTCAAACAGATACAAGCTTCAGAATTTGACAAGGAGTTGAAGTATCTTAGGTCCAGTAGCACATTAAACAAAGGTATTCCTTCACTTGTCATGGATCTAAATCTGTACCTGGATACAGAGGGTCTGATAAGGTGTAAAGGAAGGCTTAACAAGTCAACTTTGACTTACAACTCTAAGCACCCAATTCTTCTTCCAAGGAGAAATCACTTCACAAAACTCATCATCAGGGATACCCACAACAAAATACACCACATGGGAGTCCCACAAACCCTGACAGAGCTGAAAAACTTACTGGCTACCAAAGGGTAGAACTGAAACAAAGAAAATTTTAAACACATGCATTCCTTGTAAACGTATCCATTCACGACCCTTTAAGACCCCAAGCCCTCCAGACCTACCTGTGGAACGAGTAACATTTACTCGGCCATTTGAAACCACGGGTATTGACTACACTGGAGCGGTAAATGTGAGTTTTGGAGACAAAATGGATTCAAAGGAATACAAAGTGTACATTGTACTCTTCACCTGTGCTGCCACACGTGCCATATGTCTAGACATAGTAGAAGATCTGACAGCAGAAGCTTTTATTGCTGCTTTCAGACGATTTTGTGCACACAATTCTGTACCCAAAACTATATGGTCAGACAATGCCACATACTTCAAATCTGGTGAAAGAATTATTCATCAGATTTGTGACAGTGAAACAGTACAAACTCATTTAACCAAACACAACATAACCTGGAAGTACATTCCTGTTAATACACCATGGTATGGTTCAATTTGGGAAAGAAACATACAAACTGTAAAGAACTGCCTTAAAAAAAAAAAAAAAAAAACAAAAAAAAAAAAAAAAAAAAAAAAGATATTGGGACAAAACATCTACAACTTTTTGAACTCATGACTATTCTGTCAGAAATTGAAAATGTTGTCAACAACAGACCATTAACTTATGTGGGAGATGGTATTAATGAGCCAGAACCTCTCACACCAAACCACCTAATTAAGGGAGAAACAGTAAACATGTTACCAGAATCTGAACATAACAGTACAGAGGATCCAGATTGGGAAATAGGACACAAAGAACTCAACACAAAATACCAACATTTGACACAAATCAAGACTCAATTTATAACAAAATGGAGAGAAGAATACTTAACAAGTCTTAGAGAAAGACATAAACAATTAACAAAACAAAGTTGGAATGATTCAGTCAAAATTGGCGACATTGTGTTGATACATGACAAGACACCAAGACAACATTGGTCAATGGGAAAAGTCTTGGAACTCAAAACTGGTGAAGACGAAGTTACCAGGGTTGTAAAACTGAAAACAGCAACTGGTGAGACCACCAGAGATATCACATTACTATATCCTTTGGAGTGTGGGGCTAAATTAGAACCATTACCCCAAAGGATGGATCAGGATACTATTGGGGAGGAATCTCTCAATGTGCCTGATGTAACTCAGACTAAACCAGACAGGCCTCAAAGAAAGACTGCTTTGAAAGCCAGAAAACTTTTACAAGAAAAAATTAAGACTGGTGACTTATAAACCTTACACAAACTGAGCAAAGAAAAATGCTTAATAACTTTACTTTAATCCCATAAATTTCCTATACCTAAAGGGAGTCAAACTGATTGACATAACTTTAACTAAACTTGAGAAGTTGGCCTCTTGAACTTTCATATTTGAATAGGTCTTGAGTAACCTCTCTCTTCCTAAATTTCTACTTCATTCTTTTGATTCATTTTTTTTCATGTTTTACACAGTTTGTCAAAAAATTTTGATCTATAACATACAAATTTTTCTCCGGCCCCCCTAGTATATGGAAAAACTATACGCGCTCACAACATGGTATCATATGTGGTACATTTATTTCATAATTAAATATAAATTATTAATTAATTGAATTAAATATCTATACAAAGTTGCCTCGGGATTGGCGACATAGCCTATTGGGAATGAAATAATTGAATTGCCATACGTACAAAGAACCTGTATGTATGAATCAGCCTCACATAGCAACAAGAAAACCCAATTTATTGTTTAGTCTACCACAGAAAAGTAACCAAACAAAATTTTGCTAGAACGGCAAATAATACACCAGAACCAAGGAACGGCTCTCAGGGCTGTTTATGTTACAGCGAAGCTTTAAACAGGGAGGATGTCTTTGTCCCCCCCTAGAGTCCTGAGTGAATTCCTTATAATATAAAACCTAGTGACTATAAAAGGATAGGCCTATTCCTTCAGGGGTTTATATAGTGACTGCCTATATTAATTACCTTAAGTAAATTCGCCGCGTAACTCCATCGTGGCGGCCCTACACCGAAAATGATCGTAACGCCCTACATCGAAGCAAACCAAGGACCCAGCAAAAATAAGGTGAGGCAATTTCAGTTTTCATTAACATAAGGTGTCCCAAATCCCGGCGCTAAAATTACCGTAATCACTTAAATATAAAACGGTCCTTTAACAACCTACATATTTATAACTCTCTAACGAAAAAGCATAGGGCTTTTGTCGGTAACCCTCCACTGAAGTCTGTTGGCAATTTCCAACGGATGAGGGCACAGGCAATCAACCCATAGCCCTATAAAGTTTTTTCACAATTAACTTATTCATCTTATTGGGTCATTATAGAACTTTCACTATCACGACCTTTAACCCTTTAGGGACGGGAGTCGTAAATAAGCGATTTAAAAATGTTGCGCGCACAGACGGGAGTCGTCAATAAGCGACTGGCTTATTTACGGCTTAATATGAGTTCCGGGAGTCGTCAATAAGCGAATAACTGTTTTTTATGTGACATGCCCTTCTTGCTTGGAAAAAACAGTAGATATGTCCTTTTTGCACGCATATTTTAGCACTTTTGAGCGTTCTGATTTGTTACATATGCCTCGCTTTACTCGCTGTTTTGATTGGTCATGACACTTTCTTGAACTGTGAAATGATTTTATAATTTTATAATAAATGTATGTATTAGCAAATTAAAATAGATCAGTGTAAGGCAAATAGTTGATTCAATATGGTACCTTGATTACTTTGTGGGCAAACCCAATCGTGAAGTGGGAGGCGGGTGGGGGCGCCAGCTGCAGTCCTGCTAAGGGCGCCAAATAGGCTGGCGCCGGACCTGGACTCTACATTTACATTTCATTTGGAAAACATTAAGCCACTGGGGCTTATCGAGGTTATCCAAATTATGAGCTATATTTTATAATAAAATTATGCAATCTCAAGTCAGGTAATTAACATACAACTATCTACAGAGCAACCAAAGTAGCCTACATAACTTCAGCTAAGAATATATTCTATTTACAACCTACAAACTTTCCGAAACTTAATAATTACCATTTTTTTTATGAGATGATTAGCAATATGATTTGTATTGCAGTGCTAATTAATTTTGAGTAATTGGCCAATCTAATTTTTCATTTATTGAGAGTTATGGACCTTTACATGCAAATTAAAGCCTGTTTAAAATTAAAAATTGCCAAGTGATTATAACTTAGTAATATAACAGAATATTTTAAAAGAAAAATTTTCAAGCTGGAGAACCCATAAACATAACTAATATTTATGTATATGGTAGGAACTTCTTGGTAGTCTCAGTCTGTGGAGTGTAGGTTCATAATTTGGAGCATACTGTTACCAAACTTGGCTGCTCTGCTGGAAGTCTTGACTAAATTTAAAATAAGAACGTCGACATCGGTGGTCGGCTGATGCTTGGTTTCAGAATAATTTTGAAGTTTGTTTAACTTAAATCGTAATTTGCATTTGACCACGTAGTTTCCTCATCTTTTCTAAATTTGAACTGGTTGATTGTATTGTAATAGGTTTAGGCCTACTAATGAAATAGATTCCTAACCGCGGCAGTCTAGGTTATGTTATATTTGGAAAACATGAAGCCTCTCGGGCCTATCGAGGTTATCTAAATCTTAAATGATCTAAAGCTATAGGCCTGACCATTTTATAAACTATCAATTTTGAGTCTGCTAATTATCATAAACCTATTTGCAAAGCTACTGAAGTAGCCTACATAATTTCAGCTAAAATATTACATTTCATTTGGAAAACATGAAGCTATTGGGGCCTATCGAGGTCATATAAGTCATGAGCTGTATTTTATAATAAAATCTTGCAAACCACCATGGTCGACCCAAAACATCATTACATTTCATTCGTAAAACATGAAGCCACTCCGGCCTCTCTGTAATCCAAGTAATGAACTACATTTTTTGGCATTTTTTAATAATGAAATCTTGCAACGTGTCAAACTGAAGTTAGTTAATTAATATACAACTATTTACCAGGGATGGGTTCAAGTACTGGTGGCAGTACTTGTGGACAAGTACAAATACTAAAGGAAAATTCAAGTACAAGTACCAGTACAGAGTTTTTGTATAATACTTAAGTCCAAGTACATAATGATGTACTTAAGTACAATTACAAGTACATTTTTATAGGTAGCTTAATAAAAATCTTTGGTAATTATTCGTTTTTTGACCCAGTCTCTTTTTATAATGAGAGCAAACGTTTCTGGTCAATTTGGAGGTGCTCTGCATGAATCTGCCATCTGTTTCCTGTGCAAATACGTAGTTTTTGAGATATCGTCATCTCGAAAACTACGCATTTGCATAGGAAACAGATGGCAGATTCGTGCAAAACACCTCAAAATTGACCAGAAAAGTTTGCATTCGTGCTAAACACAACCTAACCTAACTTAACTTAACAACCTGTCACCTTATTTTGGGGGATATAGTTCTGCAATTGCAGTAAGGAAGTGATGCAGAACTGTAGAATCGTCAGGATGTTCTGCCAGGAACAAGTATTGTGCGAAATATTTCCGGTAATGAGGACGCCATGTGCCCTTAAAGAGGTTAATATGAGTTTTATCCCACTCAGAATATCAAAAGCAAATATAATTATAAAATATTAAAGCATAATTTTCTCATCATTTTCATATGTCACTATGCTCGCAGATGCGTACTTAACAAATTATGTACATTTGAATATTATGACATTTTAGCATTTTTTTCCCCGCCCTTCCAATATTTTGATTGGTGACGTCATGAGAACATGATATATGAGCAAGATTTTTTAAGTTCTTAGGCCTTTTAAGTTGCTAGTCTACTTCTGTTAGTTTTTGATAGATGTTTGTGGCGATGACATGTGAATGGTGCGAATATTATTTTGAGGATTTAATATACTCTAGGCTAGGTTAGCCAGGGTTAGGCTAGTTTAGCCAGGGTTAGGCTAGTTTAGCCGGGGTTAGGCTAGTTTAGCCGGGGTTAGGCTAGTTTAGCCGGGGTTAGGCTAGTTTAGCCGGGGTTAGGCTAGTTTAGCCGGGGTTAGGCTAGTTTAGCCGGGGTTAGGCTAGTTTAGCCGGGGTTAGGCTAGTTTAGCCGGGGTTAGGCTAGTTTAGCCGGGGTTAGGCTAGTTTAGCCGGGGTTAGGCTAGTTTAGCCGGGGTTAGGCTAGTTTAGCCGGGGTTAGGCTAGTTTAGCCGGGGTTAGGCTAGTTTAGCCAGGGTTAGGCTAGGTTAATTAATACCAAAATACATTTTCCTAGTAATATTTGATGTTTTGCTTAGATTTTGACTTCCATTTCCCTTGAAAATGAGCCAAACTTCAAAGTACTATAACTTTGTTGAATCTCATTTCCGACGGAAATGGAGGTCATATTTGAACAAATCACATCAAATACTACTAGAAAAATGTATTTTGGTGTGTAAAATGACTGAGTGACTTAAAACATAATTACCGTAACGTAAAAGGTATATATATATATATACACATTTATATATATATAGTAAAATGAACATTGTATATATTCACTGTATATATTATATATACCATAAAACTATACTAACCTAACCTAACCTACCTAACCTACCCTTCTCCGTTTCTTATCACGCACCGACCTATGGCAATGAAATGCTTTTCTGTTTTTATCAAACACACACTTATTACCACAAATAATACCTTCCTTGTTTTTCTTAGGTTTTCTTAGGGCAAATAAATTCTTTTAGCAATACACCGTGTTCTATATAAAAATTAAGATCAGCCATTTTATCACTCCCAAAAACATGATCCGTGATTTTATCGCTCAAAAAAATAATTTCTTAACATTAATTTTATAGCTTTAATCAGCATTTGCCTTCATATTGTACTTAATAAAAGTTGTTTAAAAAATGTAAAGAGTATTATGATAAACTTTATTTTCAGTTTTCAGAGGCTGGACTGATAGTAAAAAATTACCAATAATTTATCAATAATGAAAATATAATTGCAATAAAATAATTACTTTGTTGGTATTAAATAAATATTTAATTTTGTTTACATGCAACATGTACTTGAAAAGTACTTGATTTTTTAAGTACTTATGGGCTAAGTACAAGTACATTACTATTTAAATCCCAAGTACCAGTAGAAGTACACAAAATTTTGCACTTGAGTCCAAGTACTTGTACTTGAACCCAAGCTTGCTATTTACTATTGCCATAGTAGCCTATATAACTGAAGCAAAGAATATACAATATATACAATCCACAAACTATCTCTCTCACTCATGAAAGTCTAAATTTTTCTTAAAATTAACTAATGAGCTACTGTTTACCATAGTATATGGCAAGTCATTCCAAAAATTTACTACTATACGACAAGTATTTTCATAGATCAAGTCTACAAGTCTCTCTTCTAATTTTCTTATCATGCCCACGAGTTATCCCATCAGTATCTATTGAGAAAAGTTATGTATATCTAAATTCTCCAAAGCTGAAAACATTTTGAACATCTATATCATATCTCCCTTTATACAATGTGTCTCAAAACTAAACATACCTAATTCCTTTAATCTATTCCTGTATTCCAATCTTAGGTTAGGGATAAGCTATATAAATGATCTAGAGAAGGGCCTATCATGTAAAACCTCAAAATTTGCTGATGATACAAAATTAGGCCATAATATTAAGTCAGTAGCAGGAGCAATGACAATACAAAAATACTTAGGCAGAGTAACAGCCTGGGCAGATAAGTGGGAGATGAGATTTAATGTTGATAAGTGCAAGGTTATACATATTGGGCCAAAAAATCCAGAATTTGAATACAATATACAGTGGACCCCCGATTTGAGTACGTAATCCGTTCCGGCATGGCGTACTCAATTCGAAATGTACTCAAATCGAACTTAATAACCTATGGGAATTAATTAATTCATTCCAAAACCTAAAAATTTCACCCCACCCCTACTTTTTCTATAGAAATTGGCCTATAAAATTTAGTAATTGTATTAAAAATAGACAGAATAGAATACAAAATACATACCGTACAATATGTGAGTCTTTTGATATAGATGTACGTTTAGAAGCCATCACTATAACAGTACACTATGTCACTATGCCATAATATAAAATACAGTATCAAAGTCACTGCATGTACGAATCACCAAATTTATGTTATATTTTCACTATTTTATGCTGTAATCAACAGAAACTAACATAAATAAACACTAAGTACAAAGTCAGAAAACAAAATGTACGAAATTCTAACAGAAATCCCTAAGAACACCTGTACTATTCAAAACATTAGACCCCGAATGTTCCCGCAACGAACGCTCTAGACAAACTGAAATGCGTTTGGTGTCGCCGGCTGGCGTACTCAAATCGAGTTTTCTACTCAAGTTGAGTCAATAGGAGCCTATGGATGAGCGTACTCAAATTGAAAATACTCAAATCGATGCGTACTCAAATCGGGGGTCCACTGTAAATGGAATTTGGATTAAAAATAATGATAAAGAGAAAGACTTGGGTGTCACTGTGAGTAATGAACTTAAACCCTCAAATCACTGTATGGAAATCAGAAATAAAGCAAATGCTAGACTCAATCTCATGCACACACACATTGGATACAAATCACCCAATATTATAAGGCAACTATACATTTCATATGTGTGAGCCCTCCTCGAATACTGTATTCAATTTAATAGTCCCTATTTGATACAAGATATTGAAAAACTGGAAAAAGGACAGAAACGAGCAACAAGAATGATCCCATCTCTAAGACAATTGACATATAAGGAAATACTGGCGTATCTAAAGATGTTCTCGTGAAAAAGGTGGTGGTTAAGGGGTGATATGATAGGTGTATAAAATGATAAAAGGGTTGGATAAGATAGATTTTGATTCTCTTTTCATTAAAGATCACAATAACCAGACTAGAGGTCATAGTATGAAATTATTTAAGTCAAGATATAGAACAAATTTAAGAAAACATAGTTTTACAAACAGAGT
The DNA here is from genome assembly GCA_023014485.1 of Bathynomus jamesi. Taxonomy (NCBI): domain Eukaryota; kingdom Metazoa; phylum Arthropoda; class Malacostraca; order Isopoda; family Cirolanidae; genus Bathynomus; species Bathynomus jamesi. The sequence goes on along the minus strand of JAJOZX010001378.1, from coordinate 106,216 downwards.
AATTAAGTTTTGGAACGGTCTTACAGAAGAAGTGGTGACTTCAGATACACTTGATTCCTTCAAAAGAAGGTTGGATAGTTTGATGTCTGCAAGGGACATCTGGTGATAGTGTTTAAGCCCATTTTTATTGCATGAATGGTACTGGTTTATTTCATATATATTATGTGCATTTAGGTGATAGATCCCTCAGCTCAACACAAGTGTTGTGGGATATAGGGAGGCAGCATCTTGGGTTAGGGGATACTCTCTGTCCTTACACACCCTATTTAGAGAGATTCCTCTGCTGAGTGGTGCCCCCCATAGTACTGTGAGGTATTGAAAAACTCATGATCTTCACTTGCCCCATAAACACCTTTAAAATGGGAGACCCAAAATGGGTGCACACACATTTCTACATTACTGTACAGTCTTTACAGCCACACCTACATTTTTTCCTCCTAAGTATATGACGCGTTCGGTGGAGAAGGGGCGAACGCAACATTTTCGAATTATGCCACAAAATGCAGTTAAAGTTTGTAAACTTTAAACCTTTGTATTTTTCTGGTTTATTGAAATGTATGAATTTGAACACATATTTGAGTAAAATATTGTTGTGTAATATGTCGATATAATAAAATGCCAAGAAATTTTACAATATTATTTATTGATAGCTTCTGATGTTAACTGGTGTAATCCATTATTTGGTCCTCTTCGTCGAATGTTGTATTACCTGCTTCAACTGTTTCGGTTTCTTCCAGTTCCTTTAACAATCTTGTATAATAGTTCACTGCAGTTGCAGGCATTAGGTCTGATAATTCTTTGAGATCTTTTATTTTTTCCTTAGTTATTGGCAGCAATTGGGAATACTTTGGTTGCAGTGTCTGCTGGGCTAGATTGAATAAACTGACACTGTAGGATTTTTTCCCTTTCTGCAGTCTGACGGGATGGCTATTATCTGGGGTTGTGCGGTATGCAGTAGATATTACGTAGCCTTCTTTGTGTTGAAAGTCAAATTTTAACTTTCTTGCATCTGTAAATTTAGTAGTTGTTGATTTCCTAATGACAATGCACATTTTTAAGATGTCAAAATTGAGAAAATCAGCCTGTTTCATTTCTACAACTAGGAAGCGCTGCGAAATGGCTGTAGTTATGGCCATAACATAATCTTTTTTGGTGTAAATAATATTGCTGTAATTATTTTTTATATTTTGTTCAATTTGGCCAAATTGAGCATCACAGGGCATTGTTGAGTGACCAGAAAGTAGATAGATGTGTTCAATGTGAAGCAATGATGCGGAGTGAATTTCTCTGAGATACATTAAAACCTAAATTTTACCGTGAAAGAGTGCAGACTAACATCTAATTTTTTGCATAGGTAAAGCAAAGGTTTTAAAGGATAATTATACGACAAAAAACTCATTTTTCGAATTTTGTGGCATTCGCCCCTTCTCCACCAAACGCGTCATATATATTGTAATGTATATGGTTGTAAATTGTGACTTGGTCCGCAATTGATATGGACCGTGAGTCCGTGACCTATTTTTGGTTGGCAAGGGTACTGGTATTGATGGGTATTGAATGAAATTAACTGGATTCTTTGGATCTGATATATTTGCATGTCAGTTATAAATAGATAGAGTGTAACATATTTGTGGATAGTAGCCTATTATGACTGATCCTCTGGATCCAGAGATTCTATTTTTAGTTTTAAATTGATAATTAATTAGTTTTAAATTGATAATTAATTAGTTTTAAATTGATAATCAATTAGTTTTGTAAAAATTGGTTGTTGCCAATGTACAGGCAGTTTTTACATAGTAGAGCCACCTCGATGGGCCAAAGTGGCCCTTAGTGTGCCCACTAGGGTGTTTCATGGCAGTATAGTTGATGGATGAAGTGGAAGGAAGTTCAATCCACATTGATGCCCCTGTTCCTTTTGCCGAGGAAACTCATCTGAACAGGTTTCAACCAGATCAGAACACGTTTAGGGGTCCTGAGATTTGACGCTTCAGATTGCTTAGGTATTTCTAATTTCAGCTGTTCTAGTGTTAGTCGACTGCCTTGCTTCCTGATGGAAGGGTGCACTGCTCTCTGTCCTTCGTGTCAGTTGTCGAGTTTTGTCCTCATTGTGTCTACCGTTGCATATTTGTACTCTTTTCTAATTCATATATTTCCTCATTGCAGATAAACATGGCAACTCGAAGCAAGAAAGAGGTTTGGCTCATCCGACACCCGAATAAGGAGATCCTGGGTAGCCGCCTGCCAATGAAGTTGCAAGTCTTGCAAAAGTGCTTCCATCAAAAACAGGAAAACCTAGGATGGAGAAAATGTCTGAACCTCTGTTTGGATGCTGTGAGGGTGTTCTGGAAAAGAGCAAGGATCCCTACTATGAGGCGGGACAGTGCCCTTTGGAAAATGGAAGCTCTGCTCCAGTGTTACGACAAGTTGGTGAAAAGCAGGAACAGATCCGAGGAGAGCTGTCGTGTTGTGGAGGACATGTTCAAGGCGGAACTCAAGAACGAAATCCTCGATATTGGTCATTCCAATGCCCTTTCTATGATGACAAACGAGAAAGACAAGCTCTTCTACAAGAGTCAGCAGGAGGACCCAACAGAGAGCAGTATGGGATCGGCAAACATGAAGCTGGCCCAAATGGAGAGTAGGAAAAGGCATCGAGAGGAACAGCAGGAGGAGAGACGACACCAGGAATTCAAGCGGGCCAAGATGGTTACAGAAGCTGCTACTCTTGAAGACAGCTCCTCGGCGTTGCCATCTGCGGAAGATGATTCCTCCTTGGCAGCCTCCACGTTTGCTTCATGTCCTTCTCCGAGGAAGCGGGCGAGGAACCTCATCACTCACGATGTGGCTGTCACGTACGACTGGATGAACATTTCTTATCGTGATGCAGCGATGTTCTACGCCATCATCGCGCAATCCTTGGGGCATGATTTGAACGAAGTATCCATCTTCTCTTCCACAATGTATCGTGCTCACCAGTCGCTTCAGAAGCAAGCAGCAGAGGCGTATCAAGAGGGAGAATTCTGTCCTGAGGAGCCCTTGGTGTTGCACTGGGACAGGAAAATGCTGCCTGAAATCACAGGTGACGGATCTGTCGACCGGATTGCTGTGCTGGTCACCAGGAACGGCCAGAAGCTGCTTGGAGTTCTGAAAGTTCCAGTTGGCATGGGAGCGGAGATGGCACGTGTCTGCATTGATCTTGTGCGGGAACACGACCTGTCAGAATGAATCAAGGGGTTATCATTCGACACAACAGCATCGAACACCGGGATTCATGTGGGAGCCTGCATCAAGATTGAGGAGGGTCTCGGGAAGCAACTTCTTTACCTAGCATGCAGGCACCATATGTACGAAATTGTCCTGGCCCAAGTCTTCCGGTCTTTGATGGGCCCTACCTCTGGACCCGAGACTGGGATCTTCAAAAGATTCCAAGAGCAGTGGGGTTTCATCAACCGATCTCTTATCACCACTGCTATTGATTCAGATAGCTGCAGCATCGCTGGACCTCTTCAGGGTCTCAAGGACCGAACTGTCCTTGTTGTGAGGGAAGCTCTGGCTTCTGGTCAGTTGCAGGATGACTACCAAGAACTTCTTCAACTGGTTATCCTCTTTCTCAGGGAAGAGACTGTTGCCAATGTGCCACTGCGGAAGCCAGGAGCATACCACCATGTGCGGTGGATGGCGAAAGCCATTTACGGATTGAGGCTGTACCTCCTTCA